>JAADWV010000113.1:0-72753 GCA_023336295.1 Pythium folliculosum
CGAATCTATCCAAATCCATACCCAACTAGCACTCGTGAATGTCTTCTCCATACTACAGTTTATAAACGATGGACAGTCCGCCTCCAAAAGGAACTACGCCTCCCCCCGCCTCTCAGGCGGGCAAGCAGTAAGGGCTTCTAGCTCACAAATGCAAAGCTGAGAGTCCCACACAGATCAGACGACTTTTTGAGCGTCACAAGCCACCTCACTATAGCAGCGCCCTCAATAACAAGTCGAATGGTACATCGACTCTGTAACGGGCAATAAGAACGCATGTCTTGTGATGTGTCAGTGGAGAACATATAACATAAATCATTAAATGAACTGCTTTCGAAAGCTGTTATAGAGGGCTTCGCCCAATTATGGTATTGTATTATGGCATTATTGATTGTTGGTCGAGGCGACATTACTATTGGGATTATTGTGCGCAGCGAAAGTCAGTATAATATGGCGCGGCATTTTCCAATCCCTGACCGAGAGTTCCTGATGTAGCGCGCTGAGTTGAGCGTGGAGCACCGCCCGATCGACGCCACACCGGCGCATCTCACGCTCGAACACGTGTGGCGCGAGGCACGTAATGCGGATGACCCTGCTCACGCTCTCCTCATGGCGGATGATCGACAAATCGTTGGTTTTTGCACAATCCGCGGCGGTGGCCGGACGGGTGTACGCTTCGATATCAGAGCTGTCATTGCCAACGTCGTCAGGACGGTACGCGCACATCAACGCCATACACACCGTTGATCGCAACTCGCTGAGCCATCGTTCGGGCCCCAGCGGGAGCGCTTCTTCTTCCGCCTCGCGTAGCTCACGATGCCACTCGGAAGTACACATAAACCTCGGATCGTTTTGTGCGAGGAGCTGTTTGAAGTTGACATCGCGGCATATAGCACGCAGAGATAAAACGCCTCGCCCGCAAGCGCGAGTTGTTCGAATGACGTGGTCGTTGGCGGTGCTGGGACCAAGATGAGCACCGAGGCGACACCGGCACTCCAGGTGAATAGCTTGAGACACTGCGTCGTGATGTGGATGAGTCTCTCCGTTGTGATGTGAGCCTGGAAGCCGGGGTCTCGTTTCACGCGACGCCACACCACAAAACCAGTGACGGCGACAAATGCAATTGCGACTAGAGTAGGCAGGATGCGGACGAGTCGCATACTCAACGCACCGAGAAGCTTGCTGTTGAAGAGGAACGCGTCGGCACCTGAAGCCCTCCACACGAACGCATGCGGCCAAACACACCCGCAGGGTTTGAACTTGAAGCACGGGTTCGCGCTGGCGACGGCCAGGTCCCGCGCGAGCGTGGCGTACCACAGCGCTCTCGCCGTGATGTGAGGAAGAGGAGCGCAAACATCGGGACGAGGTCGTCGTCGTCGTGCCGAGAGCAGAGCTGTAGTATGGTTGCGGCAGCCAGACAGGCCGGGATCCAGAGCAGCGTCTGGGCTGGATGTCGGTGTAGATGCGGGACCGGGTGGCGAGACGCGCCACCACGGCGAAGCTCGCAATCGTGATCACGAGAACCAGCACCAACGACCACGACGCCATGTTGGAGGCTGTTCTTTCCGTCCTCTCGTGGTCGAGTTTGTGGCGTCTTCGTCAGCTGTGTCGAGTGCGAGTGTGAGCTTGTGTTGGCAGTTCGGTGGTCAGTTTGAGCTATCTGGCGTGCCAGGCCGTGGGTGCGTGCCCACAGGATCGGAGACCCTCGTGTATTTTCTTGGAAGGAACGATCCGGCGGGAAAGCCAGTCGAACGTTGCGGTGTGGTGGTGCCTTTGTCCGTAGAAGCAGCTCAAGCGACGTGGTGGAGCATTGGAAATACACAAAAAGGTGGTGTGGTATTCGTACAGCTCGCTGAACGCTCCACCGCGGCTCCCGAGAAGAGAGAGCGCACGGTTGACGAGCAGAATAATGAAGGTGCCTAGTGTGGACGGGTCTTCCGTCTCCGCTACTAAATGAAATATCCGGGCTTGTTGCCGCTGTTCCGAGCCTGGTCGTCGGTCTGCACAGCTAAGCCGCGTGATGAGGTCCGCGATGGATCCCGGGATGACGTCCTCGACACCGGACTTTGGCACACGGACGAGTACGCGACCGACGGCGAGGTCGACGACGGGCGGAAACTACTGCCGTCGATCGAGTAGGACGGCGAGAGCGGCACGTCCGGCACGAACGTGGCCGGGTGGAAGTGGCCCATCTCCAGCACGCGCTGGTTCGTGTCGCGCATGGCGCCCTGGCCGCCAGACGGGTCTCCGTGGAATGGACGGTGCTGGTGCTGGTGCTGGTGCTGATGGTGCTGGTGCGGATGGTGGTTGCTGCCGCGCGCGCTGCTGTTGCTGCCCGCCGGTCCCGAGATGTCAAAGAGCCGCGAGCGCACAAATTCCTCGAGCCGCGACGCGTATAAGTTGGGCGGTACCGCGCTCACGTCCTGCGTATCCTTGCAGAGCAAGCCGAGCACCCAGCGCTGGACGGTCCAGCGCCAGTTGTAGCGCTGGAGCATGTCGATCACGCCCAAGTAGTACACGTTCTCCTTTCCTGTCGAGTAGATGCCGGCGGCGCTCTTCCCGCGCAGCGGAGGGAGCGGCTCACCGCCGTTCAGATGGCGTACACCGACCAGCAGACTGTAATCGATGATCCCGCGACTCGCGAGGAACACAATGTCGTCGCACAGCTGGCCCTGCACTTCCTCAGCGTTCGCGGGCGTGAGCGAGATGCCGGTGCTGAGCTTGCGGAAGTCGATGTCCATCATGAGCGTGCCGATCACTTTCTGCTGCTTGGCCCACTCCACGTGCTTGCCCAGGTCGCGCGTGTTGATGGCCTGGCGGCGGTCGCAGTTGCCCTTGAGGTCGAAGCGCTGGTGGACTGGGCCTTCGTTGAAGAGGTTCTGCATGACCACGAAGAACATGCGGCGCTTGCCCACGGGCAGCGAGATCGAGTAGCAGCCGAAGTACCGGCAGAGCATGCTCTGTGGGTTCGAGAGTAGATACCGGTGGTAGTGCGGCAGGATCGCGCGCAGCGTGTCGTACTCCTCCTTGGGCACACTCTTGACCATGTACTGCTTGTTGGCCGTAAAGTAAAAGATGTTGCCGCTCTTGCCCTCGGAGCCGTGCTCGCTCAGGATCTTGTTGAGGTCGAACGAGTCGAGCACAAACTCGGGGTCGATGTTGAAGAGCTGACGCAGGCTCTGGAATACGCGCGGTGCACAGTCACGGAACGAGAGCACGGTTGAGTCGATCTCGCCGTGGATCACGATGCTCATGGACTCGATCTTGTTGTAGTCCTCGACGTTGAACTCGCGGTCGTCCAGAGGCCGCTCCATGGACTGCTTGATCGACTCGATGATGCCCATCGACGTGTACTTCATCACGTCCTTGCGCAGCTTGTTGGCAAGGTCCAGGCGGTCGACGTCGTGGTCCGGGTCACCCAGGTCCACTTGGCTCATCGTGCGGCTCACGGGCAGCTGCATGTAGTTCTTGTCGTTGAGCGCCTTGAACACGCCGGCGTCGCGGCAAAAGAGCACAAACAGACTGAGCGACTCGAGCACGAGCGCGAGCTGGTCGATCGCGTTCATGGTCGAGGTGACGTGGCCGACGCTCCGCTCGACCAGGTACAGCACAAACGACACGATCGTGTAGGCGGCAAACACGGCGAGGTAGGGCAGGATGAGCTTGGCCATGCGGCGCGTCGACTTGTGCGCGTGGAACTCGAGCCGCCGCGAGCGGCGCCACGCGACCATGAGCGCGCCGGCGATGTAGAGCAGCACGATGTACGCTGGCAGGTGGAAGTAGAGCATGATGTGGCGCGAGGGCGGCGCGCCGTCGCGGTGCTGGAACGCGTACCGGAACGCGATGCAGTACCCGAGCGCCACGGGCCACGCGGCGACGTGGTGCTTGAGGTTGTCGGCGTTGAAAGGCAGGAACGGGTTCGACAGCGAGAAGATGAGATCGAGCGCGAGCATGAGGAACCACATGGTCGAGGCCGTGAGGAAGAAGAACTCGCACCAGAAGAAGAACGCCACGTACGACTCGAGCTCGGGGACCTCGGCGCCGAGCTCGACGTTCGCCACGTCGCTGAGCGTCACGGGCCGCGTGCGCGCGGCGCCGCCGGCGTCCTCGCCGTGGCGCCAGAGGTGGAGCGCGACGCGCGCAATGTTGGTGATCACGGTCGCGAGGAAGATGCAGAGCAGCACCGGCCCCGGGTGCGCGCGCGTGCGCGAATACTTGACGAAGAACACGAGCATGGCGCCGCCCGCGAGCATGCAAGAGAGCAGCGCCGTGAGCTGCCACGCGAAGAAGAGCGCGTCGACCATGGCCGCCGGTCTTATTCGCTCAATGGAGCTCTTGGTCCGGAAAGTGCGGGAACGAGAATGGTGTTCCGCGGTCCCAGGAAGCGGGAACGGTTCTGCTCGGCCGAGAGCAAGAAGATGCGGATGCGGAAAGCCTGGGAGTGCGTGAGGGCGGGAGAAGAGTTCTCTGGTCGGTGGAGAGTCAATAATGGTGGAAGAAAAATAGCGGTCTCCTCCTCTTCGCGCGGGACGTGCACATGAGACCGTGTGTCGTGTGTGGGATGCCCCAAGACGCGGATGTGCGGTTGCATCGGCCGCGTCTGCAGCTGCGGGAGGTTTCCTTCCGCCGCGCTGGGCGGATTGTTCCACGGCAGTTCGATATTTTTATGCACGAAGAAGTCGTGGAGAACAATCCTTTCCAAAGTGGCGACGTGGGACCCTCGGTGATTGGATGAAAAGTGTACAACGTGGGACAAAATGGGTACAGGAACGTTGTTATCTCAGTACGCAGGCAAGATTCATTGAGCTGGTCGGGTAGTCACTGACCACAACAACGTCGAAGAGAGGTTCTGGCCACCGGAGAATCACACACAGAAAATCCAGAAAATCCGGGACAGAAAAAGCGACTTGCGCCAACGAAGTGTTCACTGAGCACTGCTCGCGCTCCGCCACACACGCAGCGTGTTCTTGGGTCCGCGGCCGAACATGGAGAACCGAGTTTTGTGGCCCGCAGACGGGCACGCGGGCACTGCGCACTCCTGGTCGTCTGGAATAAGATGGCGGGAAAGGAAGAGTGAAGAGAAACCGGACGTGGCCGTGGCCGTGCGTCCGAATGGTAAACGAAGGAAGAGGCTCGCACTCGACAGACCCGCACGTACAGTGTGCACGCTGTATGCATGGTCTCCTACCAGAGGCTTTCGACCACTCAAGACCACGAGGGCACGAGCCGAGGAGAACAAACTTTGCCGGATCGCCGTAACCGAGTCGTCAGCAACAGAACAAATCGGCAGCGCGAGAACGGTTCTGCCGATCAGGAATGAAAATATGCTCCAACGCAGAACACTCTTGGCGATCGGCACCGACCAGCGGAGTCGTCATCGTCAGTTATCACCGCGTGATCCTTCCATGGATTTTCGCGGGCACACCAGTCACTATCCAAATCCCCGATGGAGTGACCGCAAACTTATCGGATGCCATTAAAATGAGGTCAAAATCTATAGTGACATTCCGCGTCTCTTCACAAGATACGGCGCATCATTTCCTCCTCGACAAGACGCGGCAACCTGGACGCTGCGTTCTGGCGGCGATAGAGGAAAGATGGGCGCCGGCCAGGGCACCGCACTGCGCCTCATCGATGATGAGATCGAGCTGCTTCGAGAGACGCGCGATTTCGCTCGCTGTACGTGTTGTACTTAGTAATCGCCTGAAACTTGTGGAGTGTTCTCACGGCAACCTAGGGACGCTGAGCGACGTGACGCAGCTCCACCGGCGCTTCCAGAGGACCCACGGCATGGCGATCACCGAGAGCCAGTTCGAGAACCTGCTGCTGCTCAAGGCCTCGGAGATCGTCGGCAGCAAGGAGATCTTCGCGGTGCTCGACACGAACCGCGACGGCCGCATCGACGGGCTCGAGTTCCTCGCGGCGCTCGTGTGCGTGTGCCGCGCGAACTTCGAGGACAAAGCGAGATGTACGTGTGCGGCTATGTGCGGGTATGTGCTCAATGCGTATTTGTTGCGTGTGTACTGACCCCGCTGTCCAACTCACCAGTCGCGTTTGAGCTGTTCGACTTCAACCTGAATGGCTCGCTCTCGATCACCGAGCTCGTGCTGCTGATGAAGTCGGTGTGGGTCGGCATGTCGCTGCTCACGGGCCACGCGGTAAGCAAACCGTCGACTGCGGCGACGACGTCGGGCTCCGTGGCGTCCGCCGCGAGGTTCCTGCAGCTCGCGCAGCACGCGTTCGACCGCTTCGACCGCGACGAGGGCGCGTCGCTCCAGTACGAGGAGTTCATCGAGTGGGCGCGCAGCAACCGCGAGTTCATGCTTCAGGTCGAGCACTTTCGCATTATCTCGGAGAAAGCCGTGGGCTTTGAAGAGACGCTGTCGCTCCCCGATGGCAGCGACAACGACTCGGATCTGGACGAGGAAGTGTCGATTCTTGCGACCCCGGAAACTACCGCGTTTTCGTCGAAACGAGCCGTTGGTGCGTTAGACGACGAGGTGCGCCGCCCAGAGTTGGCCACAGCTCCGTGGGTCATCGAGCCAACAAATGTCCCCCAGGGGCTTCGAGACGACGCCAAGTTCGACTTCCCGCCGCCGATCAATGTCGCGCTGGAGTGGGTTTACGGCTACTCGGGTGCAACGACACGAAACACGGTGCGCGTGCTATCGAACGGAGACGTGGTGTACGCAGTCTCCAAGTATGCAATCGTGTACAAACCCGAGCGCCACGAGCAGCGCCATTACTTTGGTCACAAGTTCCCCATTACGTGTCTCGACGTCAATGCGACTTTCACGATCGTTGCGACAGGTGATGCTGTGCCGCTCCAGCATCAGCACTCGGAGATCCACGTGTGGAACGGACTCACGCTCGAGTGCCTTGCAGTACTTTCAAGCTTCCACGTTGACAGCATCGCGTGCCTCGCGTTCCCCGCGCCAGTCGGTGTTCAGACGGCGACGCCGCTTACGACCGGAGGGACGACCGGAAAGAACGCCAACCTCGCCGGTGCAGTCGCATCCACAAAGAAGCAACACCACTCGGCGGACTCGCTGCTCGTCTCGATTGGAAGCGACAGCAACGCAAGCATGGCGCTCTGGGACTGGCAGAACGCGCGTTTGTTGGCCTCAGGACGAGCGATCAACAAACGTAAGAGAGTCCTCTGTTGTGCTGTAAGCGAGGATGGCCATGAGATTCTCGTGGCGGGGGAACACTTCGTCGTGTTTCACCATGTCGACGGCCGGTTCTTCAAGATGAAGAAGCCCAAAGCGCTGGAGACCAAGATGCAGACGATGCCGAACTGCCTTAGTGCGACGTATTACGGTCCACACACCGCAGTAGTGGGCACCGCCAAGGGAGAGTTGCTCCAGTTTCACAACACACAACTCATTCGTGTTGTCCAAGCACACGATGTGGGGCAAAGTATCAATGTGTGTACTATATCCTGTCGGTCCATGGTGCTGTTCACTGCGGGCAAAGACGGCGTTTTGAAGCAGTGGGATTCGACGCTCCAACCGATTGGTAACACGATTGATCTCCATCAGAGTTCCCATGTGAGAGGACTTGAGGAGGAAGACTTCCGAGTGCACTCGCTGGCTTACGACACGGCTCACCAGCGCTTCATTGTGGGTACACGCCATGGTCACTTGTTCGAGATCCTGGAGACGCGCCCTATTGCTCGCATGATTGCGTCAAGCCATCGCGGGGCCGATATCAACGGTCTCGCGACGAGCCAGTTCGGAGTAACGTTCGTGACGTGCAGCGCGACCGATCGAATGCTGCGAGTGTGGAATATGCGTCGACGAGTCAAGGAGAATGCTGTCAAGCTGACGTTCCCACCCAGTGCGTGCGTGTTCAGCACCGCAAACGGTGGTGAATTCCTCGCTGTTGGTGGGGTAGAAGGATCAATCGCGCTCTTCCGGTCCAGGTCGATGATTCTACTGAGCCAGATGAAGAACACGCAGACGGCGGTCCACTGTATGCGTTTCCACCCGTCTGAATCGATCATCGTGCTGGCTGTCGCCTGTGCGAACGGGCTCATCTATCTCTACAACGTTGATGACGCTGAGAGCGCGTATCGATTCCACCGCTTTGCCCTACTGAAGCCTCTACCGAGTGAGTCAGCCATGGTCGTCCGATCGCTGGACTTCAGCATTGACGGCAGATATCTCAAGAGCCAGCACGGTACCAGCTCTTCTGCCAGTGAGAGCAACTCACCGACCGTTCGATTCTGGCACGTGCGGAACAGCCACCAATCTGTGTCTCGTATCACGGCAATGTCGACAATTCGGAATGTCCAGTGGCACAACTACAGCAGTAGCATTGGGTGGCACGTGAGCGCGTTGAGTTCGCATCGCATCGCGTCGTTGGGCGCGAATGCCGCGGCTTCGGTTATCGCGACGCTGGATGAAGGTGGCCAGCTTGCTTTCCACCATTTTCCATGCGTGGCGCACACTGGGGACCAGAAAAAGCCGTTGGCTATTGTGGTAGCGAACGCGCACCTTCACGGACCCGGAGCAAGCGCCACGCTGGGATTCGCACTCCATGACACGTTGCTTCTTTCGACCACCAACGGACTGAATGGCAAAGACTGCGGCAGCGTCGTGTGTCAGTGGGCCGTCGTGAAAGAAACGATCGACCCACAACCTCGAACAGCGTGCGTGATTGACAACGACAAAACGTGGTCACTGCTGGCATCCCTGGGTCTCGAGAACCTATACTATTTCGACGACTCGTATGTTCCAAGACGCAATGCCACAGCAATCGACGCGGTGCTTCCCCCGGCAGCAGGTTCGGCCTCGAGCACAGACGCCCAAATGATCGTCCGAAGTCGCTCAGAGGCCCCCGACTTGGATCTTTCGCTCTCATTCGTTCACGGTTTGAACCACACGCAGAACGGCGTCAACCAGATTCTTGTTGGCATGAGTGGATCCACAGGAACCTCTTCCTCCCTGGTGCATGGTGCTGGTTCTTTGCTGGTTAGCCAGCTCATCACAGCCACGCAAGTGAAGCAACAGCGCACGCTCGTATCGGGTCTGAACCACGATATATCGAGCATCGTCAAGCAATCCAACAGCGTTCTGGCCGTGAGCTCCCATCGAGAGAGCCGAGTCTTGTTGTGGCAGTGGGAGCCAACTGCCCAGCTTCTCTGCACTCTTCGAGGCCCACCGGGCTCATCGCACGTACTCACGGCGTTCGATGGGGGAGAATTGAGCGAACAGCACGGCGACACTGTGAAAGACCTGGCGGCAGTGGTGTGGTATTCCGCTGCTTCTTCCTCGCACGTAATCCGCTTCTACCAGTGGCGGAAAACGCGCGATCTCGATCATGGCAGCGACGGCTCGAGCGAGAATGATACCCCGATTCAAGCCGACATGACTCGCCTGCCAGTGCTGTTTGGCTTCTTCACTCCTCCCCTCCAAAGCGCTGCGTCTCAGCCAAGCAACAACGTCGTGGGCTTTGTCAGCGGTGGTGTTGACCACGTCAACTTCTGGTGGTACACGCTCTCAACTGGCCACATAGTCTCTCAAAACGGGGTTTTCGGGCGTCACGCGCTCGTCGAAACTGCCATATGCGGCGCGTACGCGGCTCCTTACGTGCTCACGGGCATGCTTAGCGGCACGATCGTTGTGTGGGACAATGGCGTCGCGGCGTTCTCTCTCCCAGCCCTTGATTCGACTGGTAGAGCTGTCAAAGGCGACGAGAAACAAGCCGTGATGTCGATTGTGACAGTGCCCCCGAAGCAACTGGTCGTTGTAGCGTTAAAGAGTGCGCATATCGTGTTGTTCACGCAGGCCAAGGAAGCGGACCCTTCAAAATATCGAGCCAATGCATTCCTTCAACGCACTCGCGTGCTGAACATATTCGACGATACCTGTGCGTGGACAATGATCAAGCCGTCCGTGAAGCCAGCCGCGTCAGCCGAATCCGCAAACGATATGACCGCACAAGTGAAACGGGCGCTGTCAACAGCGTGTGCTCTTCAGAGTGTGACTGTGCTGGACGAACTTCAAAATGGCATCGCTGTGGTTCTTAGCAGTGGGATGGTTCTCCACGTCGAAGGCCAAGCGCTTTCGGTGTCGGCGACGAAGGCAACAGCGCGCGTCGTTATCGACGTGGGGCAACAAGTCACAGCGATGGCTCCCCACCCCGTAGAACCTTGGGTCGCGCTGGGCAACGAAGATGGTCGCGTCAGCGTGTTCCACCTTGACACTCATGCGCTCTTGCTTGAAACGCGTGCGCTATCTGCATCCGTCAAAGCTCTTGCGTGGCAACATGTATTGACGAATGCGAGACTTGCGATCTCCCAAACTGACGGCCATATCAAGGTTCTAAATGGTTCGAGTCTGAACGTCGAGGCCGACTTTCCGTGTGGCCCAAATGCGATCAACAACGAGAACGGGCCGAAGAAATGGTGCTGGATCCTCAAGTTCTCGCCAGTGGGCAGCACGACCACATGGCTCGCTGCCGCATGTCGAAACTACCACATTTACGTCTACCGATGTGCCAGCGGAGATGTTGCCTCGCCGATGACAACTGAGCTGGCCCACGATTTTGCCGGCCACACGGCTCCCATCTCCACGCTCGATTTTTCCAGCGACGGGCTGTGGCTCCAGTCCGCGACCTCCTGTGTTGACTCTCAATTGATACGCTGGCAGCTAGCGGAGCCAGGTCGAGACGCAAAGATATCCTCACCAGGCGATCCAGCGGCGTGGTCGTCGTGGACTGTGCCGTTCAGTGGCCCCGTCGCTGGCCTGAGCGAAGTCCATGGCACAAGCGTAACCGCTGTGGATCGCATACGAGGAGAGCCCGCAGGTCCGCCTGGGCTATGGAGCTCACGCTTGCCAACTCTACTGGTTGGCACGGAGCTTGGCCGTGTGCTGCTGGGGTGGTTTCCACTCCGCTGCGGTGAAGGGAAGCTCGCAATGTTCAAGGAGTACGACGGGTATTATGCCACCTCAGCGAGTGTCGAGAGAGCACAGTTTAGCGCGAATAATGACTTTGTTGTGACGCAGGCGAGGCATCCGAGCGGGAGCAGCGACGTTACTTTGGTGTGGAAGACCGACTACGAAGAGGAGGTGCGGCAACTCGAGCGCGTGGGCGAAGCGGACTCACAAGCAGTGTCTCGCGGTGTTCATCACGAAGCAGACGAGGAAGCGACACCAGCAAAGGCTCTTATCGATCGAGATGACCGCGCGTTTGCGGAGGAATCCAGTCGTGGTGGAGGCGATGAGTTCATGGCTATCAAACCGTGGCTTGGAGCCATTCGTGAGCCCTCAGTGCTTCCTTTAGGCATGAACACGAGCGCATCGATCGCGCCTGCTGCCGATCTTGCGCTGGAGTTTGTGTATGGCGTCAACTCGAATGCGACCAACACACAAAACGACGTGTTTTATGCCGATGACTCGCACGAAATCGTCTATTCAGCTGCGTCATTCGGCGTCGTCTACAACACGAAAACCCGGACGCAGCTCCTCAATGCGACCCACAGCGGACAAATGATCTCTTGCGTGACTGTGCATCCGGGGCGGGGGGATCTCGTCGTGACGGGCGAGATCGCTGGAGGCAAGAAGGTCCCGAGGCTTGTGGCGTGGGACGCCAACTCGGGCAGCACGATCACACAAATCGACTCGGTCCACACCCGTGGGGTCGCTCTCTTGGCGTTTGCTCCGTCGGGTGATCGCGTCGCGTCAATCGGGATGGATGATGACCACGTGCTCGCGATTTATGCCCTCGGCCAGAGCCACGGGCTCGCCAAGTTCAAGCTTCTCGCCCAGATGAAGACCTCCAAGCAGCCAGTGTACACGCTCGCGTTCCACCACGAGAGCGACGCGGAGCTCGTCACTGCCGGACTGAAGCACGTGCTGTTCTGGTCCACTGCGTCGGATACTGGAACTAGTGGAGGGAGCCATTCAAACCAACGACATCGCGGCTCGGCATCCGCTGGGTCCGGATCGAAAATGGGTAGTAGCTCGGATGCACCTGTGACACTCAGTATGAAGAAGGGACTATTCGGAACAGGTTCAGGCCGCGATGGTGGAGCGAGCGCGAAGGTGCTCGCAGCAGTGTACGTGCCACGCAGCCAGCAGCAAGCGCATGTCGTCACGGCGCAGCACGACGGCTCGCTGTTCGTGTGGAAAGCCAGGCAGTGCGTCGACGCCAAGCAGCATGCCCACAAAGGAGCGATCTACGCGCTGGTCGTGGACACGAAGAAGCCCCATACGGTGTATTCTGGCGGCCAGGACGCCAAAATCAACCTCTGGAGCACACAGCTCGAGCTCCTGGTCTGTCTGGACCTGGAGAAGCTGTGCTCAGGCGTCCCTGGTGTGCTGCTCTTCAACTCGATCGTCAAGAGCCTCGCCGTGCGCGAGTCGCGCATCCTGTTCTCGACAGATGGAGGGGATGTTGGCGAGCTCTTGCCAGACGATGCGCACCTGCGGTCGCCCACGTCGACGCCCGTGTACAAGCCCCAGATCCACCTGCAAAGCCACTGCAAGGGCGAGCTCTGGGGGCTCGCGACGCACCCGACCAAGCTCCAGTTTGCGACCGCCGGCGACGACGGTAGCGTGCGGCTGTGGGACGCGCCCACGCGGTCGCTGCTGTCGATGCACCAGTCCAAGAGCGGCTCGCACAAGTGGCGCGCGCTCGCGTTCTCGAGCGACGGCAGCCACGTGGTCGCCGGCTCGTCCGATGGCCACATTCTCGTGCTCAACGACGCGCTGGACGGCATGGTCAAGAGCTGGCGGTGCTCGGCCAAGGGCATCGCGGTCGTCAAGTTTGGCTCCGAGAGCCAGCTGCTCGCGATCGGCGCGCACGACCAGGGCATCTACGTGTACGACGGCCACACGTACAAGCCCAAGGGCGTCTGCCGCGGCCACAGCAGCACGGTCACGCACCTGGACTTCTCCTCGGACGGCCGCTTCTTGCAGAGCACGTCGTCCGCGGGCGAGCTGCTCTTCTGGGACGTGTCCACTGAGGCGTTCAAGCAGATCCCGTCGGCGACAGCGGTCCGCGACACGGCGTGGGCCACGTGGACGCTGCCGTTCGGCTGGCCGGTGCAGGGCATCTGGCCACCAGGCAGCGACGGCAGCGACGTGAACGCTGTCGCGCGCAGCGGCGACCGGCGCGTCGTGGCCACGAGCGACGACTGTGGGCAGCTCAAGCTCTTCAGCTACCCGTGTGTGCACCAACGCGCGCCGTTCAAGGCGTTCGCGGGCCACGCGTCCCACGTGACCAACTGCTGCTTCACGCGCGACGACTACTACCTGCTCACGACCGGCGGCATCGACAACACGGTCTGCCAGTACAAGTACTACGACAACAGCGCCGCGACTGGCGCGTAGGAAACAGAAAGAGAGACCTACGTTGTTGTTGCATATCTTGAGGTGTCCGAACAGTGGGATGATTGCGCACGTCGTAGGGAATGACGGTCTCATCATCGTACCTAGCCGAGATGTGGCTGCGGACTGGACCGTTCGTTGCCCGAGCGGAGACCCAAACTGTGTCAGCGGCTCACAGTCGCCAAAGGAAGATCGCACCGACTGCCACGGTGTCCACACAAGCGGCTGCTCCGGTCCACAGCATGGCGACCGAGCGCGACGCGCTGCTGCGCGCGCCGTCATCGTCGTTTGCCCCGTCGGACGCCAAGGCCGCCGCCGAGGACGACGACGCCAACTACGCGACGTTCGAGGAGCTCGAGACGGAGAGCGACGCCGCCGCCGCTCGCCACCCACAGGCGCGTGCCTGGTGCGGGTCGCGCGTGCTGCTCTCGTGGGCCACGCCGCTGATGCGGCTGAGCCACCGCAAGCATCTCAGCGACCGCGACGTGTGGCCGCTGCGCGAGTCGCTCGCGGCGCGCGTCGTGGCGCGCCGCTTCGGCAGCGACTTCGAGGCGACGCGGTCGCTGTACAGCGCGTTCGTGCGGTCGTTTGGCCGCCGGTTCGCGCTCACGGGGCTCGCGTTCCTGGTCTCGATGCTGTGCAACCTCGTGGGGCCCGTCGTGCTGCGCCACGTGGTCGCGAGCCTCGACCACCTCGAAAACTTTTCGGTCCAGGACACGCTCATGTGGGTCGGCGCGCTGTTCGCGTCGCAGGCGCTGCAGGCGCTCGTGGACTGCTTCGCCAACTTTGGCTCGGAGCGGATCGCGATCGAGTTTGTCGCGTCGCTCAAGACGCTGTTGTACGCCAAGACGCTCCGTTTGAGCGCCGCCTCGCGCGCGGTCAAGTCCACGGGCGACGTCGCCAACATGTACACGGCCGACTGCGACGCCATCATGGCCGCGGCCTACCTCGTGCACCAGCTCTGGCTCATCCCCGTGCAGATCGCGATCGTGAGCTACATGTTGTACGACGTGCTGGACGTCGCGGCGTTCGCGTGCATCGGCATGATCGTGCTCATCCTGGGTGTAAACCACGCGCTCGCCAAGGCCATGTTCCGCCGCCAGCGCATCTACCGCAAGAGCAAAGACCTGCGCATGAAGAAGATCACCGAGGTGTTCAAAGCCATCAGCATCGTCAAGTTCAACGCCTGGGAAGACCAGTTCCGCGACCAGATCCGCGAGGCGCGGCGCGTCGAGATGGACGACTTGTTCAAGCGCCGCATTCTTGTGGCCTGGAGCATCGCGCTGCTCTGGGGCATGCCCGTGTTCATCAACATTGTGACGTTCGGTGTGTTCACGACTGTCGTGAAGCGCGAGCTCACGCCCGCGATCGTGTTCAGCAGTATCGCGCTCTTCCAGCTCATCCAGGGCCCGCTGCGGCAGATCACGCAGGTCATTCCGATGCTCATCCAGTCCAAAGTCGGTGTCCAGCACGTGTCGGCGTTCCTGGAGATGCCCGAGCTCGACGCCAGCTCGGTACTTTCGATCAATAATGCGGTCGCGGACAAGCACATCACGAACGACGTCGTCATTGCGATCGAGGACGGCGACTTTGGGTGGGATTACCAGACCAACGTGCTGCGCGACGTCAACCTGCAGATCAAGAGCGGCGAGTTCTACGTGGTCCACGGGCCCGTCGGCTGCGGCAAGTCCTCGCTCTGCTCCGTGCTGCTGGGCGAAATGGTGAAGCGGCGCGGCAGTGTGTACGTCGGCGGCACCGTCGCGTACTGCTCGCAGCAGCCCTGGATCCAGAACATGACGGTGCGCGACAACATTCTGTTTGGGCTCCCGTACGACCGCAAAAAGTACGACAAAGTGCTGGACGGGTGTGCGCTGCTTGCGGACCTGGCGTCGCTACCTGCGGGCGACCAGACAGAAATCGGCGAGCGCGGCGTCAACGTCTCCGGCGGCCAGAAGGCGCGCATTGCGCTCGCCCGCGCCTGCTACAGCGATGCGAGTATTTACATCCTCGACTCGCCCCTGTCGGCCGTGGACGCGATCGTCCAGAACGAGATCTTCCAGAAGTGTATGCTGGGACTGCTACGCCATAAGACGATCGTGCTGGTGACCCATAACCCGGAGATCATCGCGTCGAAGCACATCTCACATGCGATCACCATCGATGATAGCGGCTCGGTCGTGGAAACCCACGAGGTGACGGACCGCGTGGTGCCCGATCCCACGGTGTCCCCCGTGTCTGGCGGGACCTCCGTGGTCAAGCACAGCCCTGGCTACCTGTACCGGGAGCCAAGTATCATGAAACATCAAGACCGCGCAGGGAAACTCATCGACGACGAGCAGCGCTTCGAAGGGCGCGTGAGCCAGCACGTCTTCTCCGCCTACTACCGCGCAGTCGGTGGTTGGAGTGTCGTGCTCACGTTTGTCGTCTCGCAGCTCGTGTGGCAGCTCCTCCAGATATTCAGTGACTTTTGGCTCAGCTCGTGGTCCGGCGATCGGCCTAGTACTACCTCGAACGCGACGGCTCCGTCCGAGGTGCCGACTGCCACCTACCGGCTGTCCATTTACGCGGCGCTCGGCCTCGCGTCCGCGGCGATGGTGCTCGTGCGCATGCTCATGGTCACAGTGTACGGGCTCCGCGCGGCGCGCAACCTTTTCGACTGGATGACCGACTCGCTCATGCACGCGCCCATGCGGTTCTTCGACACAAACCCGATCGGCCGCATCTTGACGCGGTACGCTGGGGACGTGTCGCTCGTCGACATGAACATGCCGCAGAAGTTTGGCCGCTTGGCGCAGTCGCTGTTCACCGTGTTTTTCAGCACCGTCGTGGCCGCGATCGTGATCCAGTGGCGAGGGCTCCTGCTCGTGCCCGTGGCGGTGGTGTACTATTGGGTCGGCGCGTTTTACATCCGCCCGGCGCGCGAACTGGAGCGCCTGGTCAAGACGAGCCAGGCGCCTCTGCTGAACCATCTCTCCGAGGCGGTCGACGGTGGCCACGTCGTGCGCGCCTTTGGGCCGCAGCAAGTGCAGCGCTTCCTAGAGACCAACGCCACGAAGCTGGACGCCAACAGCAAAGTGTGGTACGCGCAGCTCTGTGTGTCGCAGTGGTTCTCGCTGCGTATCCAGCTCATCGGGAGCGTGCTGGTGCTGATCGTGACGACGTCGCTGATCCTGTTGCGGCACGAAGTGGACCCAGCGATCATCGGCCTCGCATTCTCCTACTCGCTCAAGGTGTCCCAGAACCTCGAGGAGCTCGTGAAGATAGTGACGGAGATCGAGTCGGCCATGGTGAGTCCTGAGCGCATCCAGGAGTACGTGGACATTGAGCACGAGCCGCCGCATCGCCTTCCCTCGAGCGATCCTCCGCAGAGTGATGAGTGGCCGCAAAGTGGATCGATCGACTTCCAGGACGTATGCTTCCGGTACCGTCCCGGAGATCAGCTCGTGCTCCAGGATCTCTCGTTCCGCGTCGCTGGAGGTGAGAAGGTTGGCATTGTCGGCCGCACGGGCGCCGGAAAGTCGAGTTTGACCATGGCGCTGTTTCGCATCAACGAGCTCGCATCCGGGTCCATCACGATCGACGACGTCGATGCTGCAAAGATCGGACTCGCGACGCTCCGCGAGAAGCTGTCCATCATCCCGCAGAACCCGATCCTGTTCAAGGGCTCGCTTCGTAGCAACCTGGATTTGTTCAACGCGTTCAGCGACGAAGAGATCTGGAAGGCGCTGCGCCACGTTGGACTAAAGGATCGAATCGCAGGCGACGATCGGAAACTTGATTGCTCCGTGGACGAGAACGGCGAGAACTATAGCGTCGGCGAGCGCCAGTTGCTGTGCATGGCGCGCGCGTTGCTGCGCCACGCCAAGATCGTGGTGCTGGACGAGGCCACGGCCGCGATCGACCACGAGACTGACAAGGCACTTCAGCGAGTGGTCCGCACGGCGTTCGCGCGCTCCACTGTGCTGACGATCGCGCACCGACTCGACACGATCCTGGACGCCGATCGCATCCTCGTGCTGGACAGTGGTCAGCTCGTGGAGTCTGCATCGCCCAAAGAGCTCGTGGCGCGCGGCAGCGGCCACTTTTTCGAGCTCATGCGAGAGGGTGGCTACTTGGACTCGTTCAAGACCACGACAGTTGAGTCGGCATAGAGAATCAACGGGTTAGTCGTCCGCCGTATCCCAGATATCAGGTGCAGGTGCGCTCATCACAGAAACACGCTGCTTTTAGCGATCCTCGGACGTCTTGAACCGCCCACAGTGCGGTTCCGCTTTCACCGGGAGACATAGAGGGGCCGTCGACGACAAGGATCTTTTCTTCCCGGCTCTCCCTGCCCACTCTTCTTTAGCCATGGCCATCGATCACTTGTGCATCCCTCCTTGCCACCTGAGTTCCAAACACGTCTCTGTATTCGTATACTTCTAGTTGTCTCTCTCTCTTTTTTTTCTTGTCTTGGGTGCTCAAGTGGTTCTGCCTGGATCAGCCGCAGCCCGGGCAGTTGTGGAGTGAGTCGTGGATGTAGAGATCGCACTCGCTGCAGAACGCGTGGCGGCACGTGCCACACGTATACGCGGCGCCCTCCGGGTCGGCCACGAGCGGCAGCAGGCAGCCAAAGCACTTGGTCTTCCTCAGTGCCGCGTCGTCCTTAAGCAGCGCGCGCTCGAACTTTGCGACCGGGAACAAGTGGTGGTACGAGCGCGCCAAGTGCGGCGACGACACGAGCGGCAGGTTGCACACCTGGCAGGTCGTCGGGAGGTCGCAGCTCTTGGCCTTGCAGCGCGGGCATAGGTACCCGACAGTCGTGAACGCCTGGTGGCACGTGCAGAGCGACAGCGCGCCGCTGCGGCGCTGCGGGAAACCCATCTCGACGAGCGTCGCGAACTTGGACGCGGCCGACGCGACCGTCGGGCACGGGAACGTGAACTCGGCGACGAGCTGCTTCATGTGGCGCGCGTCCGTGGCCACGTGGTACGCGCCGCGCGTCGCGTCCGCGATCTTGCGCAGCAGGTGCATCTCGGCGCCGACGCCAATGAACGACACGCGGATGCGCTCGCGCTGGAGCGCCGCGAGCGTCTGGAAAATGTCGCCCGGGTCGGCCGTGACGAGGCTGCCGTAGACCACGACGACCTCGCGGCTGCCGTACGCCGGCACGGTCTTGAGCGCGCTCTTGGCGAGCTCGAGTGCGTTCTGGAGCGACGGCTCCTTGTCCACGGCGAGCGCGGCGCGCAGCTTCTCCATGTGGTGCTTCGGGTTGCCGCTCAGTTCGCTGAGTTTCTCGGACTTGAGGCCTTTCAACCCGATCACGCCGAGCTGCGAGATCGGGTTCTGGTCGAAATAGTCCTTGACGAACTGCTGCAGCACCTCGCTCGCGCAGAAGAGGCGGTGCGGTTTCCAGTCCTTGAGCGTCATGCCCCGCGAGAGGTCCACGACCAGGTACACGTACCGGATCAGCCCCTTGCGCACGTTGCGCGCGATCTCCAGCCGGCTATACAAGTACACACATAATAACAAATGAGTCGGCGGTTGCGGAATAACAACGCCCCGCGGCGTCCGTACCGCTGGCGCTCCTGCGTGGTGGCGGCGATGTTGAGCTTGAGCTGCCCGGACTCGTCCTCCTCGATCGCGTCCCAGCTGCGCTCGAACGAGCCCTCCCACGCGTACCCCTTGCCGCCTGCGAGGTACACACACGTACAGACTCAGACGTTAGCGCCAGCGCGCGTGAGGACCGTCGGCAGGCGCCTCATAACGACGCACCTTCCTCGTCCATGGCGCTCATGGTCCCCCGGTTGTTAGTGCAGCTCCTAGCTCCTGGGTGTGTTTTGAGGATCCGAGGCGGTGGGCACTGGATGCGTTCGTTAAAGTACGAATATTGCGCTAAACATGGTTATATTCTTGAAACATGTTTTGGTCGGAATCCTGCATCGCAGCAGTAGGAATGTAAACATGATTTCGATTAGAAACGTGTTCTCCCACTTGCTGCTGCCTGTCCAGTCCAACAACCATCGTGATATGACGCGCGCTGCGACGTGGACGCAACGCGACGCGACGGAAGAGAAACAGGCGGAGGAGGCGGAGGAGGAGATGCCGCTGCTGTTCATGGACGGGCTGCCGTCCGACTTTGCGCGCAACGCGCAGCTCGCGGCGCTGCTCACGCTCATGCCGAGCGACGACGAGGAACGCGACGCCGCCCGAGAGGAGGACGCGCCCCACAGCGGCGTCCAGCGGCGGCGGCGACAGCGGCGCGCGACGAGGCAGCACACGCGCGAGCCGTACGCGCGCGGCAGCGGCGACGCGGCGGCCGAAGAGAAGGCGAAGAAGAAGACGGCGACTCGCGCGGCCAGTGGCGCGCAGGAGCTGTCGCTGTACCTGTCGATGTTCCGCGTGTCGAACGAGTGAGGGTGGCGTCGAACGTGTACGCGTCACATCAAGCGCCGACGCGTCGATGTCGGGTGTCTACGTGCGCCTCAGCACGGCCATTAAGACGACGCAAACGAGGCAGACGGACGCGCGACTGGACGGGTGGTGCCCACCGGTGGCGACAATTGTCGTGACCCCCACAACCGAGAGTGGCAGCTGCATCCGGAGCCAGCCATAGAAGCGCGCGACCGGTCGCTCGCACGCCAGTCAGTCAAGGTCAGGCAAGGGACACGTAGTCTATCATCGGTTGCAGTTTTAGTTGTTTGTGGAACAAGTCATTGCCGTGCGTCCATTGTGGTGCTGACCGACCAAGCGGAAGGTCTCGTGTCCACGCTCGTTTCTCTGTCGATCGGCCGCGGTGGTGCGGCCCTGGGCATCAGCTTGAGTCATTTGAGCAGTGCGGGTGGCGGCAAAGCAAGAGTCGTACACGACATCGCCAGATTGGCTTGCACATCGCGCGTGGGTCCAATTACACGCTCGACGTGACCGAGCCAGACCGCCCCGCAGGCAATGACATCGGCGTGGTTCTTGATCATTCGTTACGCGACCAAAGCGCACTGCAAGGCCGCCGAGCGCTGGAGGAACGGCACGTCATAACGGTCCATATTGGTCGAGCGTTCCTGTTCCTCGACGGTGCCGAGATCGGGAACCGCGAGAAGCTGTTCCCCAAATGCCTCACTGCTCATCGCTTGCTCCTCCATCTCTCTGGCCACGATGCTAACACACCAACCCGGGTTGGCGTACGGTGAGCGTAGCCTTCTTCAGTTCGCATCGACCGTCGCACGGCCTCTTAGATCACGCGACAGAGAGGAGTGGTCCAACCCGTCGGTTTGTCGGACGGCACGTCAGCGCTCACCTGCATTCCAGCTTGAACTTCGAGTCTGATGCGCTGGTTCGATCCAGCGGTCCGTTTAGCGAGGGTGTTGTGGAAACGTCCCCATTCCCACTTAGCCATACAGTCTCGCTATTTGACTTTCCTCGTTCATGTGTACAATCCCCTCAGTCTCTCCCCACGCCTTGGGTATTCATCTTGATGGACCCACACAAACTGACAAACTGGACGTTCACGCGAGGGTCCACCACTGCAAGCGAGCCACCACCAGGGCTAAAAGACCTACTCCTGTTGACACAAGAGCGGAGAAAACGGATGAGCTCAGGTGCCTCATAATGCTTCTTGTGAGGCAGATGCGAACGCGGAGGCCCCCCAACGACTACCGATTTGAGAAGCGAAGACGCCAGTGAAGCGTTGGTGGCTAAGATTTACGTACCTCACAACGACGAGAAGGATGCTACCGTCGTGGTGGGGATAGCGAAGGGCTGCAGTAGTTCGAGGTCAAAGCTACTGTAGATCGCTCGACGTAACTCAATAGACTCCACGAAACAAGTAGTTCGAGGTCATATGATAGGGTTGCCGTAGCCACTCTGAGTGCGCTGCCATCTTGGGATTTGATTTACAGCTGCCCACTACCATCCATGTGACAGCAGTGCCTTGACACCGTCGGCCGTCAATGAACTTTCAGTACAGATGAATACACCCGGATGTGTCAAGAGGTCGTTCTATGCGTACGTATTAGCCCCCAGCGTCCTCAACAGAGCATGCACTTCGCGCCGGTCTCTCGCGCCGTCGTTCTCTTCCTTTGTCACTCGTAGCCACTGTACTGGAGACTCTTGTAGAGAATCGACGAGTACATTGCGAGACGCAACTCAAGATCTGTTCGGATGAGTGTGCCCGGCGATAGAAGTACACGTGAAACGAGACGGCTCGCTCACTGAAGAGACGCGAGCGGCCCGCGCCGATACGTCCTCAAGGTCTCCACAAAGAGGGCCCCTGCAATCGGCAATTTAACTTCAATCACTCGATCGGTCGAATCTGTCGATCCATTCGGATCGAGGCATCTGCCAGACAGGCGACCACTCTAAAACACTGAAAAGAAGACATGCACTGTGGGCCCTACTCAACGCTACGCGTTCCAGCCTCGCTTGTGTACCGTTTCGGGGCGTTGGGGCGTTTGTCACTGCGATATGGCACAGAGAAAAAGCTCGGACCTCGGTCTCACGCCGCCGCCGGAAGCCCCAGCAGCGACTGCCCGCATATGACTGTGAACGACCGCGAGTCACCTGGCACTGCGGCGGTGTCGAGCAGTGTCCACTTTTCGTCGTTATCCGCCCACACGCTGCTCGTATATGTCAACGCGTCAGTCGCGACACCTGAAGCTCTTGGTGATGGCGGTATCTGTCGCTCTCACGCCGACTCTGTTTTGTGGGGAGGCCCAGTCGTGCCTGCTCGCCGACACAAACTGCCAGTCGAGCGCCGGCACTGAGGTCGTACTTCTAACGTCTCGAACGTTTGTGTCGTGGATCCTTGCCGATGCCAACAGCGGCATGTCCTTGGCTATCGATGTTGACCAGCATCTTCAACCCGGTGTATGCCTCTTGAACGGTGCATAGTTGCGGATGTGTCTGTCCGTTACCAGTACAACGAGATACACCATGTGAGACTGTCACCCAATCGCGAATGCACCAACCAACGGGCGGTCCGCGAACAAGATTCGAGACACAACGTACAGGTCGTGACGCTCAGAGAAGCATGAGCCGACAGCCGCCGCGTCGAAACATCGTCACCTGTTGGCGGGCACAGCCGATCGTGTCCCGTCCGTGCAGATGGATCTGCTCGTCAGCCGCCCGGCCATGCACACCCGGGCGCAGACGTCAACGCGTCCAGATGGAGATCTGGACAGCGGCGACGAGACCAGCCGCGTTCTCGAACGCGCATCGAGAACGCCGCTGCAGCCCAAAGGCGAGGGCCACTCGCCAAAGGGAGACTGCGGTTCTAGAACGACGTTCTAGAACCCGCGGACACACTGTGTGAGACTGTAGAGAGACCGTAGGCAGAGCAGGGGATAACAGAACCAATCTCACTCTCCAAATTGACTGGTGCGCAACATCACCGAGGAGCTGATAGACGCACCCACCCACATAACGGCGGTCTTGAGTTGCGGAGCGCCTCGCGCAAAGCGAACCTGCGTTGGACTCGTTTTCGGCCACGCAGTGGCTCTGGCCCTCCTGCGGACGGTTGGACGCGTCAGCGCCGCGATCGCCCGCATGTGCGGGCGCCCTGCGCGGCGTGCACGGCGGTCGGCCTCGAGTCGACCTCGGGTCGGCGGACCGCGGACGACCGTCGCTCCGCGGATCCCCACCGCTCCCAGCGACGTGGGCCGCACGAGCGGACGCGCATTACGCCTCGCTGTGGGCACGACGAGAGACGCGGGGGAGAGCGTGCGGACCGCATGGTGCGGAGAAGCGAGGTGGTCGGAGAGCGCGCAGCGCTGCCACGCCGGACGCGGTCGGCGTTTCGGCTCGGGCTCGTTGTGGAACGCATTTCAAAATAAGGTATTTTTAGGGATTGTGGCACATTGCTTACCGTAAATGGGAAGTGACGCCACAGCCCGCTTCTCTTTGTTCTGCGCGGCGCACTTCTTGCTACGTGTACGTTCTGTTCCAGCCAATACCGGCGGCACAAAGAGCGCAATTCCAGGAAAATGTTCTGGGCCGCGCGAAACCCCCTTTGTTTGTACGTACAGTAGCCACGTTCCACCAGAGCATTGGCAGCGCCGTGGCCCGGATCCAAACACGAAACCCCAGTACTGTAGGCTCGGAGCCTACTTCGCGTCTCGGATGCGCAACCGATCGAGTCGCTTTGTTGCGCCTCGAGACCGGAGGATGATCTGTGCGATGTTCTTTGCAAGAGGCTTGGCGAGTTGCAGTACACCATACATAAATGGCGAGAACAGCATTCACGCACATTCTAAATTTCATGGTCGCATTGACCCTTTGTTGTGAGGAGGGATTCGTGGGGATGATCGGCTCGCCACCATCATTGGCTCGATTGGAAAATGATGGCCATCGCACGGCTCTCCCGTCGTCGTGGCCGGTTAACACTGAAGGGCTTTCGAATCTAAAATGAGTGTGGGGTCTGCCAAACCTCAGGTTGTGGAGTCAAATGTTCATTCCTCGACTGGAAGGGGAGATTGGTCAGAGGCCTCCGAAAAATGGGCCTCTCACGCAAGATTCACAAGTCACGCTGCCACCGCATAGTTCGCACTGAGGTATTGGAATGCAAGCTCCCATACAGTCGGACATTGCCCATTGAGGATAACGCAAGCTAAGAAGCAAGGAAGTGGTTGTAAGCATTTCGGACACGGAGCTTCTCGCGTGCCTCCCTGACACAAACGAAGGCGGGATCAGTTCAAGAAGATTTGGACTGGGTACTGTAGCGAAGCAACCTGGAAACGCCCAGCCAAATGAGGTTTTATCCACGACCCTTCGCGTTCTTCCTCAAAAACGTGTAGATGTGGGAATTGTTGTGTGGGGCCGATTGCTGTGGTTAGGCGTACAGTTGCGATTTGTGAACCCACTATGGGTGTTATGCTCGATTCCCGCTGAATCCCATGGTGCCGCCCCTCCCGAATACAACGTAGTATCTTGTCCGTCGATGCCATTTCTCTTTGGAGGAAAGCAATACATCGCCTCCGGCACTACGTATATACAGCACGACTCGGACAGTCGTTTGGTGTGTGAGTGTGCTGGAAAATGCCCTCAATGCGCCTCGGTGTGGGTCGGAGTCTTGTTTCATTTCCACAAAACCTCAAAACTGCCGAATCTTGTTTTGACCAAAAAATGAGGGCACAAATCCCGCTGAGGCAGCCCTAATCGCGCCCGGAAACAAAGTGGCGCACGCACACAGCTGTTACAGCAAGACAACGCCTTCAGAAGGCCCTCTACCACTAGAGCATGTGAAACATTATATTGTTCTCAATTACTATTACTGGGAATAGTTGTGCCAGCCGCCGCCTGTGTGGACCTCACACGCCATTATTGTGTGTGCTAAGTCCAGACCCAAGAACCTTTGTAATCGTATTCTCGTCCAACAGCTGGCTGCAATAGAATTTTAAATTCGGAGTACAGTGTGGACTCTCCGATTATCATGTATTATTACATATGATCTGAACAGGTGGAGTGAATACTGACTTTGACATCTCATTGAAGAGGTAAAGTACAAAACTGCGTTCCAAATTACATGGGTAGGTTCCTATCCGGTAGGTGGTAAATCGACTATCCGCAAATATAACTGAATCCAGCCAATCGTCGCCGCAGAGAACGAAGCATAGACCTGTGGCTCTGTTTGATATTCTTTCTCCCCACTGACCGTCTGGTCTGTTTTGGTCGCTCAGGAAATCGCTTCGTCCCCTCCCCCTTATCTCCGGTCCTCCAACACACACACACAAACACCTCTCCCCCAACGTAGGGTGGGGAGGTGGAACAAAAATCACTCTTCGGCAATACGAGAGAGGGGAGAAGATTATTTCGCTTTTTCTTCTCCGCTTTTCTGCGTTCGCCCAACTGTAATACAGCGGATTCACCTGTCCCACAACCAAACCCTTTGTGGACACGGCAACACCAGCATCCAAGGGCCGAGCGGAGAGCAGAGGAAGAGGAGAGGAGAACCAAGCCACACACATCATGTACGCGGAGAGCTACCCGCGCTACCGCGCACCCCCGGGCGGCGGCGGCGATGACTCTCCGCCGTCGTCGTTGGCCATGGGCGGATCCCCGTCGTCCGCCATGATGGCCGCTCCACCGCCCCACCAAGTCGGGCGGCCACGCGGCGTCCCCGGCGGCGCCTCCGCGCCGCCGCGCGGAGGAGGAGGAGGAGGAGGAGGGTACGACGCCGCGATGGCCATGGCCATGGAGATGGCGCCCGAGGAGCTCGCGAAGAGTCTGCAGCCCGTGAACAGCGCTCGGTACGCGGCGCGGCGCATGGCCGCCCACGCGCCACGAGGAGCCGTCGACGCGCGTGGTGGAGGAGGCGGAGGAGGAGGGGTGGGGGAGTGGGGGTCCGCTCCGGAGTACGCCATGCACGGCGGATACGGCGGAGGGTACGCGCCGGCGCCGCCGTCGATGGCCATGGGCAAGTCCGCGGGCCGTCCGCAGCCGCCGATGCAGATGATGGCGATGGCCCCCGCCGGGTACGCGCCGCCCGCCAAGTACCGCCGCACGACCAGCGAGTTTGACGACGGCTTTGAGGACCCGCGCTTCGGCGCCCAAGGAGGAGGAGGAGGAGGGCGGAGCGGAGGACTCATGGCCAACGGCGGAGGAGGAAGCGGGCCGCGGGAGCTGGCGCCGTCCGCCAGCTACCGCATTCCCGTCAACAGCTACGACCTCTCGACGCGCGACGGCCTGATGAACGTGAACGGAGGACCAGGCGGAGGACCAGGAGGAGGAGGAGGAGCGTCGCCACCGTCCGGCATGTACGCGCCGCCGTCGCAGCCGCAGCTCCGTCCGCCGCCGCAGCGCGCCGGCTACGCGCAGTACGCGCCGCCGTCGCCCAACACGCCGCGCACGCAGCAGGAGATGATGATGATGCGCCGCCGCCTCATGGAGCAGGAGCGCGACCGGTTCTCGCCCGGCGGGTACCGCGGCCCCGGCGCGCCGTCCTCCTCGGCCTCTGCGGCCGGCGGACTGGCGGCACCGCCCGCGATGTCCAGCGCCGCCGCCGCGTGGGCGCGCGAGCTCGACCCGTTCGACAATACGCGCCGCATCCACCGCGAGCTGCAGCCGCCGTCGGCCAACGGAGGCGGCCCGCTGACCCCGCAGGCGTCGGCCCAGCTGCGCATGCAGCGCGCCGGCCTGGGCTCGGCACCGTCCGGCTACGAGAACAGCCCCGGCTCGCGCATCGTGACGCCCGCGGCCGCGCTCCACGGCGCGCAGCGCGCGGGCGAGTGGGGCGCGCCCCGTCGCAACCCCATGGCCGCGAACGCACGTCTCGGCGAGCCTGGGCCCGGTCCCATGGCCCAGCCTCAGCCGCCGTCGCTGAATTACGACGAGATCGAGCCCCTGTCGATGCCCATGCAGATGCCCGGCGCGATGGCGCGTGGGCGAAACCCGCGCGGCCCCGCGAACCTCGGCGAGCGGTCGCTGCCCCCGGCCGCGATGGCGCAGCTGTCGATGCAGGAGTACGAGGCGATGATGATAATGGAGCGGGAGCTCGCCGCGCCGCCCATGCCCGACCAACGGCGTGGCAGCGGTGGTAGTGGCGCTGCCAATGGACCCCGTCCCACGTCCGCCGGCTTCAACGGCCGCGCGCGCGGACGAACGAGTGGGGTGTCGCCTGGACGCGGCATGACGGGCGGGCCGCCCCACGGGTTCGCGGACGAAGGCGACGGAATGGACCCGTACATGATGCAACACGCGAACGACTACACGATGCCCGTCGCCGCCCCCATGCCCGCCGTGGCGATGGCCGCGCCCAAGCAAGCTCGACAGTCGAAGGCGGCAGCCGCTCGTGAGGCGCGCGAGGCGGCCGCTCAGGCGCAGGCACAGACTCAGGCGGCCGCGCAGGCACCGCCGCCACCGGCAGCGTCGAAGAAGCGGAAGGAATCGGCGGCGTCGAAGCGCAAGGCACGAGCTCCCGCGGAAGATTTGGCAGACGGCGGACAAGGTGCGACCAGGAAGACACCGTCAAAGGCTGCCAGCGCGAAGAGCAGCAGCACTCGTACTGGCGACGGCAACCCGGACGCACCCGCCGAACCCAAGCGCCGCTGCGGCCGCAAGAGTATGAACTATTCGTCCGAGCAAAAGCGCGAGCGCAACCGCGCGGCCGTCAAGAAGTGCCGCCAGCGGCAGGCGCTCAAGTACGAGTACCTCAAGCGCAAGGCCGACGTGCTCGCGTCCGAGAACCGCGCGCTGTCGGAGATGCTCGTGAAGAACGTCGAGCTGGACGACGAGAAGCGCAACTCGCTCACGCGCGGCATCCAGATGGACATTCTGCTCAAGATCAAGGAGATTTTCACGCAGTCGCTGCCCAAGGACTTTGTGCTGGACGCCGACTCGATCTGGGATCTCAACTCGGTGCTCGCCGTGTCGATGCCCTCGCGCTGCTACTACGGTATCGAGAGCATCAAGGACTTTTGGCGCACGTCGCTGCGCATGCGAAACAAGGGCAAGATCCGCTCGTTCTGGGCGTGGCTCTTCCGGCTGCAGCCGGGCGACCGCTTCGCCGAGTTCACGATCACGCCGTTCTCGCCGACGTCCAATCTGTACTTCATCAACTGGACGACCAAGTCGACGCCGGCGTTGTCGGGATCGATCGTCATCATGTTCGGGCACGGTCACCGCGTCACACTCCACGTCGAGATATTCGGCTGGCTCATCTGGCGCTACTTGCTCACAAACACGCCGTTCCCGGAGCCAATGATCGAGTAAACAAGCAGGAGAGGAAGGATGGAGAGTATGGTATGCGGTGAATCGTGGGATTTGATTGTTGTGGCGGATTACCGCGCGGCCTATTTTGGTCTTGTGCTATTTGTCTTGAGAGGGTGCATTTGCTTTTTTATTGTAGGCTCAACCTCCCATGGCACTCTCATCGCGATGGACAGCGAGCAGCATGAACAACATGGCGCCGGTGAGATCGATGCTGCAGCGGAAGCCGTCGCGGCGGAGGTGCCGCCACCGCCGCTGAACGTGGAATCCAATGTTGAGGCAGTTGGAGGCGAGATTCTGGCCATAGACGCCGCCAGAATCCCGGAGGCGATCGAGTCCCCCGAGCAGCCCGTACAGTCAGATGTGTACGACCCCACACCAGTGATTCGAGGATACATCATGAACGAGAGCGACGTGGTTTCGCCCGCGACAGAGCAGGATGGACAAGCATCTATGTCGTCGGCACACGAGGCTCCTGCGATCCAAACTGAAGTTACATTCGTTCTTGAAGCATCTGCTGCAGAGTGCGTGACGACGACACATCAAGTAAATGGCTGCAGTCCTCACGGTCCCGCTCAAGTCCAAGAGCAGTCTACGCCGGTGTCGATTACGACTACGACTACACCGCCCGCGGAAGCGGTCGCGCCTCATGAATCCATCCCGGTCCACGAAGTTCCAGTGCGCAGCGAACCAACCAACGAGCGCGTCAGTACTGAGCCCGTCAAACGCGTTGATGGTATGCCGCCGACATGTTCGCTAGTCGTGTCAGCGGCACCGGCAGTCGACCCGCTCGCGGCCAAAGTCCGTGAGACTTGGAGCCTCATGTTCAGTTCTCGTTACGAAGATGAAGATGACGATGGCACTGATAACGACAGCGTCCGTCCGGATACGGTCGCGACCAAGACGGCTCGAGCTTCTACAAACACAGCACGAAACTTCACGGCCACCACCGACAAGGCCTCATCGTCGTTGCGCGCAAAGCTGGATCGCGAACGGCGCCTCGACGAACAGATCCAAGACTCAACTCGAGCACTTTCCAAGCCTTATCGCACTCAAGCTACCTCCCACATCGCACCAATATCGGCCACGAAGACGTCCCGCCGCCGCCCCAAACGCGCAGGGTGGCTCGAGGAAGACAACCCGTTTGAAGACGTCGGGTTGCTACCGACGGCCGTACGTTTCTGCTTGGAGAAGGCGATGCTACAGGCAGTGGAGTGCCTCGCAGAGCTCCACGCAATCGCCCAAGACGAGCCCATGTCCGTGAGTGGGGACATCGCACTGGGTGTATTCATGACGCAGTGGGAGCTGAATCAGATTCTGGATGATCTCTTTGCGGATCCAACGACACCCGCGTCGGCGGCTGAGACCACGCTCCGTCTTCACAATCCTGAGTACGCGTCGCTACCGCTCGAGACACTGCTCCGCGTTAGCTGGTTCCTGCCACTGGATCAGTTCACACGGCTTCGCCTGTCGGTCGCCGAGATTTCGCGCAAGCGGCTCAGCGAGGCCAAAGTAGCGATCCTGAACGCCGCGCTCCACCGCCACTACGTGCTGCGACCACACCCTGGCGTGCGCATGCAGCGATTGCTTTTGCGGGTCGTACAGGCACTACGCCCACGGGAGCACGGGAAATCGAGCAATCAAGATGACGATGGCATTGACAAAGACTCGAAGAGTTCATCGCTGGTCACCGAGTTGCTCCACGCACTCCATATTCGAATACCTGCGTCTGAACGCGACAAGGGCAGCGCGATCAGAGCGTTCATGGAAATGAATCCGGTACGTGCTATCGACGACTGCAGGCCGTCAATGTAGACCGTGAATCGGGGAGGACACTGCTGATACTGATGAATTGGTTTCTTGCAGTTTGAGCTCGCGAAACGCTTCGAACTGTCGAGCGTGGTCGCGATCCAGCGAGTTCTGTTCTTCCGCTTCTTCATCGAGGCGCTCGCAGGTCAGAAAACTGGCCAAACATCCGGTACGAACGCGTGGTGGCCGCGGTCGACGGGGAAACCTTTGCAGAGAAAAAGCAGCGACGCGATTCCCACGCCGCAACGGTCGACAGCAAAGCGGAAGAAGAAGTTGCAACGACCGCCAGCGGATCGCTCTGAGGAGCCAGAGGCAGCTTCAGGGCGAGAAGACGGCCGCGTTGATGGTGAATCAGACCGCGCTGTGAGTGCCTCCTCGGGTGCGACCCATGACAGTAGCGCATCAGTTCATCCAGAATCGACAACAACGGTGAGCGCGTCACTAGGTCCCCCGAGCGTGGACAATGCTGCGACGTTCGCGAAGCTGAACGACGCGCTCACCGCCGCGTTGACGCGTCTGACGCGAGGAAACCCGTGGTTGGTGGAGGACCAGGAGCTCGCCATCGCTTCGCTATCGCCCACTGGGGCCGCCGTCCGCGCGTCCTTTCTCGCGGCAGAGGCGTTCCAGCAATCGCTTGGTCTGCTCTCGACAGCCTCAGCGTACGTGGCGCCATCCGTTTTGGCCAAGATGGAGGACTTTACGTGTCTTATCACCGGTCTCGCGGCTCCGCGCGGTGAGAAAACGACACCTGAAGTGGTTGATCCACCACCGGCGTACGGGGCTTGCGACGAACCCCTCGCGGAGCCGTCCAAACGGACCCCACAGCGCGTTCAGCGCGCCAACTCTGGGTCATTCCCGCCGCCGTACGTCTCGACGAAGCCCGCGTACTGGACGTTTGAACCCGAAATACCGACGGCGTCGTCGCCCGCGACGAGCATCCCCAAGTCGATCTCCAGGTCCAAGGCATCCCCGGGCGTTGGTGACTACGACGTGCGTCGTAGCGACAAGCTGACGTTCCAACAGCGCGCGGGTCACTCGTTCTCGAAGAACGGGCTCGCGACTGTCGACGAAGCCACAGAGAAGAAGCCGCTACCCACGCCCACGCGACGGCGGGACTCGATGAGTACAGTCCGTGCCGTACAAGGATCGGTCTCGTCGTCGCCGCGCGACCCGCCTACGTACACTCACTGGGTGTCGGCTGCGATGAACAAAACAACCCGAGGTGACGAGGACGATGAATTGGACGAGGACACGATCGACGTGCAGGTGCGAGACGCGTTGCGGCTCCAGCAGAGCTTTGTGTTAGACGATCTCGTGCAGAACTTGCTCCATCGCGGCAAGAGCGTCGCCAACTCACGATACACTCGGCCGGCACAGCCACGAACCAACCCCTTGGATCAGCAAAGCACAGCAAAGACGACCAGCCGAGTTGTCTCGCGTGTGCGAACGATCGCGACGGGACGGGCAGCACCGACGCCACCACCGCGCAAGCGACGAGTGGCCGAGAAGCCCCCGCCGTACGCGCCAGAGGAACCGAAGCTGTCGCCCGTGAGGCAGCCGCCGCGCGACTATGAGCCGCCGGTGGACGATGCGCACTTGCAGTGGGCGACGCGCGTGAGTGAGTTCTACAAGGCCAAGCTCAAGGCCGGGACCGCGACGGCCCCAGTGGGAGGTGGAGGTGACGTGTAAAAAAGCAACAAACACGACAGCGAAACAAAGCGTGTATTCTCCAGATCAAACTACACTAACCAAACGAGTGGGGGCGTTCGAAGCGGTCTCAGCGGCTGGCCCCGGCGTGGACGGGGCGCTTAAGCGCACGGCTCGCAGTGCGAGTCCGGGCAGAAGCCCATGGCGCAGTTGGCCGTGCACCACGCGTCGAGGCTCTTGTCGCCGCCCTTGCCGCGCACGCATTTGCCTTCGGCCTGCTGGTCCGATGGGGGCCTGACCGTGCCTGGCGCCGCGTCGGTTGCAGCCGGAACAGGAACCGGGACCGGGGCCGGCGCGGGGGCCTGCGTGGCCGGCACCGGGCGTGGCGTCGTGGTGTTGGCCGGTGCGCTGGGCGGCGCGGCGCCACCGTTGCCGCCGCCGCTGCCGACGCGCACGCAGTTGTCGAAGAACTCCCACGGCGACGTGTGCGTGGCCATCCAGACCCAGCGCAGCTGGCACGCGCCGCTCTTGCACTTGGAAAAGTCGACCGGGATCTTCTTGCTCGGAAACTCCTTCCAGCACTCCTTGGCCGACACGACCTTGGTGTTGTCAAGCCAGATCTCGCACGGGCCGATGTGCTGTGCGCTGATGTCGAACGAGACGACGCCGTCGGTGGGCACGGGCTGCACGGCGGCGTTCGCGTCGGTCTTGCCGCACGTCGAGCCGGCCTTCTCGGCGAGCCCGCGAATCTCGTCGCTGCCCGCGTAAGGCCCTGGCGTGCCCGGCAGCAGCGCCGACGGCGCGTTCTTGTTGTAGATGTCGGCGAAGACGGGCTTGGGCGCGCTCATGGAGCCGTGCGCGCTCACGGCGACGGGCAGCGCGAGCGCCGAGAGAGCGGTGAGAGCAAGCGGGAGCGAGCGGACCATGACGCTTGAACGACGAGGGCGGTTGGTGGATGGAACCGGTGGGAGGCAAGTTGCGGAATGATCGCTCTGGAGCGCCGCGCTTGGCAGGAGGTCTGTGAAGAGCCACGATGAGGGGCTTATCTCTCTCCAGCGTCTCTGCCCACGCTGCGCGGCGACCAGCTGAAACGGAGGAAGCAATGTGGGAACGAGCGGAGAGATCCACGGACGAAAGCTCCAGTACAAGCCACGCTGGCAAGTGAGACCGTCATGTGGACGCGGGAGATCGACTCGCAAGCCAGCCGGATTCGCGGACCAAACGGTCTCATTTGGTTAGGCGAACGACTTCAACGTGGCGCCGGCTTGAAGGCTTCATGGTCTGCAGCGCGACACACCCCCAGGCGGACTACTGCGACGAGAAGCGGGGTCTGGCGGTCCGGCTCCACGCGCAGGTTCCAGGCTGGGTCGTCACTTCATGCGACGTGCGCACACGTTGGGTTTGTATGAAACTGACCTTTTGGCTTTTGGCGTGTGCAGTCATCTGCCGGTGACAGGCGTGGGTTCCTCACAAGAGCCAGCCGGGCGGGCGCGTCACGCGGCTGGAAGATGACTGGGGTCGGATACCAGGCAACGCAACCTCCGAAGTGCGGCAGTTGCGCGTCAATAAGAGACCAAGTGAGATGCCTCTTCCTCAGCTTCCAGTCGAATGTCAATGCACCTCACAACTTGTCACAAGACCAGGCCGTGTGACGCGCCATGTCACGCTGGAGGTCGCGAGGCCCAGCTGCTTTCGCTGCTCAGCACTGTGGCTTTGGTGGCCACGAGTTCTGGCCCACGACACGCCGCGGAGCGTTGCGGCATCGCTGTCAACGATGGCGCTTTCTTCCACGCGTAGGCGCCGTCGCAAAGGCTCGGCGCGGTGTGGCCACGCGGTCCTTCCATGCGGTTTCGAGGTGCCGGTCGTCAGCGCACTCACAGTGTTCATTTGTTCGTGAACAAGCGGCGTCCTGTCCGACGACAGCAACTCCAATCGAAGGAGTGAGCTCAGGCACGTCGTACAGAGATCGCCAACTGCGAAACGAGTTCCTGCATGATAAACATGATTCGATTCTAAAACCTGGTTTTCAAACTGGGAATGGATACAAAGATGATCTTGAAAGGGCACAACGTCAAGACAAGACGCCAGAACGCTCTATGGATAGCCAATCACCACACAAACTCTCCTTTTGGTTCTGGTCCGGAGGGATTGTTGATCTCCTCCGGTACTCGTTCGCGGGTCATTGCTCAGCTGCCCGTTTGCCTTCGTTCGCGTCCTCGCGGGACCAGCAGGTGAGGAAAGGGCTCGAGCCGTTATGGCTGGGGTGCTGTTCTCCCCATATTGGAGGAGGATAGTGGGGAGGAGGAGGAGGGGGCAGAGGGCCCTCTGCCCGTCGTCGGTGCGGACGGCGCTCCTCGGTGCATTCCTGATCTCCGCTCCTCTCTTTTTTAACGGCCGCAGCCACCGTTCCTCCGCTCCCCAAGACCGCTCGCGTCACCAAGCATGAGCACGGGCATCCCGCGCCCGCGCACCGCGAGCCTCTCGCTCCACATCTCCACCTCCCCGTCCTCCTTCACCTCCTATGGCGCCGGCATCTCCATGATCCCGACCTCCACGACCTCGTCCCCGAGCAACCTCGGCCGCGTGCCGCTGGACGCGCGCGTCGTGCTCTCCAAGCGGCGCGCTGGGTACGTGCGCTACATCGGCAAGCTAGCAAGCGAGGCCGGCGAGTGGTACGGCGTGGCGCTGGACGAGGCCAAGGGCGAGCACGACGGCCGCTGGCACGGCGTCGCGTACTTTCATTGCGCGCCGCACCACGGCGTGTTCGTGCGCCGGAAGGAGATCTTCTACATGAAGGAGCAGCAGCAGCCCAGCTACGTCAAGAGCCCGCCGTCGCCCGTGGCCCACGACGCGGCGAGCGACGAGGGCGACGCGCCCACGGCCAACGGCAGCAGCGACAGCGGCGCGTCCGTCGACTCACCCACAACCACAACCACGACGGCTCCCCCGGCTCCCGCGGCACCCCCGAGCGCGCTGCAGCGCACGTTCAAGAGCTTCCACCGCGTGCTGCAGACGCCCGCCAAGCTCGGGCAGAGCCTGATCAACGGCGCCATGGGGAACAACCCGCCCTCGCCGGTCCAGTCGCCGTCGCGTCGAACGGCGTCGCGCGCGAGTATGATTCCGCCGCCGGCGATCGCGTCGACCTCGGTGACCAAGCAGCACCATGTCTCGCGCCACCAGTCGATCGCGTGGCACCACCCACACCACGAGCCATTGGCCGCACCGTCGTCGATCGCCAAACCGCCACCGCAGCGAGCGCATCAGCCGCCAGCTCACGCTGCCGCCCCCACGGCGGGCGTGCCGGAGACGCGGATACCGTCGATCTTTGACGAGGACTACGAGTTCGCGGCGCTCACGCGCGCGCTGGCGGAGCACAATAACCCCACAAGCAACAGCACGACCTTGCCGCCTGCACCTCAGCCGGCGCTGTCGCTACCGCCGCAGATCGATCCTCAGGAATCGGTGTGCGACACGCGGGAGACGTCGCCGTCGTCGTCTCCGCACCGGCGGTCGTCGACGACCATGGACCGGCGCCACTCGACGTTCGCGTTCGGCACGACGTCGGTGTCGTCCGCAGCTGCCAGTGCGGCCGTGAACGCGGCGCGCGTGGTCGAGCTGGAGAAGGAGATCGTGACGATGCGCACGAACCACGAGAACGTCGTGGCCGTGCTGCGCGCGACCAACAAGCAGCACGCCGCGAACGTGCTCGAGCTGCGCGCGCAGGTGTCGGCGCTCGCGGACGGCAACACGTACTTGCAGCGGCAGCTCAGCCTCAAGAGCGCGCAGCTGCAGGAACTGCGGCAAGCCGGGAGGGACTCGGACGCGGGCCGCAGCGAGCTGCAGGCGCAGCTTTCCGAGCGCGACGCCAAGATCCGCCAGCTTGAAGAGGAGATCACGGCCCTGCAGGCGCGGCTGGAGACCGTCGCCGGGGAGAAGGAGAGCGTGCTCATGCACATGCAGCGCGAGTTCCAGGCCCGACAGCAGCGCGACCGCGACCAGATCAAGCGCCTCCGGGAAGACGTCGTCTCGCTGGTATGTTGGGAACCCGTTGATGCTGATGTTCTTGAGTTGGTGATATTCAGGTGCTGACAGTGATCGTGTGAATGAACTAACAGTGCAACGCCCGCAACACGGTCCAGTATGAGCTCCAGGAGGCCAAGGAGATGAGTTTCCTGATGTGAGACGGCCCGTCTGGTCTCGAGGGCGCCGGGCCCTCGCTCATATTGTGTTTGAAATTATGAACCCATCCTGGACTCCTTCTCTCTGCTCGTGCTGGAGCTTGCAATAAACTAACTACGCTATGTTCCTACTCTACTACTACTTGTGCGATCCTACTGATTCCTACTGCCTACCACGTACAAAACGTACCCGGTGCGCCGCGCCTCCGTCTCACTCGGAGTCGTCCGTGCTGCTCACCATGTCGGCCTTGTTCGCGCGCGACGTGCCGCCGCGGATCTTGAGCGACGACTTCTTGCGCTTCTCCTTGCGGCGCATGTTGCGCAGCCGCTTCTGCTCCTCCGAGAGCGTCTTCTTCTTGAGCTGCATGCCGTTCGCGAACGTGATGTGCTGCACCTCGCCGCCGCTCGCGGTCGTGGTGGTGACCGTCGACGCGACCGCGAACGGACCCGTCACAGCCGTGGCAGCGGCCTCGGCCGCCTTGGCCTTGGCCTTGCTCTTCTTCTTCTTCTTCGGTGACGATGACGGGCTCTTGGCCACGACCGCCTCCTCCACAACGGCGGCTGTGTCCTCCACGACAACCTTCTCTGCTGTGACTTCTTGAACGGTCTCGACCTGCTCAACGACCGTGGTGGTCTCTTCAGCCTTGGTCTCCGTTGTCACGACCGTCTCTTCAACCTGGACCTCCTCCGTCAAGTTGGTCGTCTCCTCCACAGACACTTGCTCGGTCGGCTCCACACTGATCTCCTCCACCTTCACCTCCTCCTTGTGGACCTCCTCCGCGACCACCTCCTTCTGTTCCTGCACCTCCTCCGCAGCCACAGGCACAGCAATCGCCTCCTTCTCCTCCTCCTCCACCGACGCGGACTTAGTCTCCTCCTCCGGCGCCACGTCCTTCGCCTTGACGGCGTCGGCCACGAGCTGCGCGATGGGCTCCGCCACGGGCTCCTCGACGCTCGACTCCGAGGTCTCCGAGTTGGCCGCGTCCTCCTCCTTCTCCTCCTCCTTCTCGACCGCCACGGCGTGCGCGGCCACCTCGAGTAGCTTCTCGAGCACGGCGCTGAGCTCGGCGGCAAACTCGCGCTTCGCGAGATGCTCGAGCGCCGCGCCCACGAACGCATCGAGCTGCGGCTGGCGCTCCTCGGGCGTCGGCGACGAGAAGAAGCCGCCCTTCTTCGGGAAGTCGAACACGAAGCTGTTGTCGAGCTCGACAAGCTTGGTGTACGCCGCGAAGAAGGTCGAGTAGCGCACCGCGAGCGCGTACGAGGTGGCGCTGCCGCCGAGCGAGACCTCGGTCGTGTAGGTCACGGGCGAGCCGTTCTCAAAGCCCACGACGCGCGCCGTCAGAGTCTCCATAGCCATGTTGGTAAGGAAGGTGGTGGGAGGAAGAGGTATCGAGTCAGTCGGTCCAGATCAAGAGTGAGCACGGACCGACAGCAGCGACCGGAAGACTGGGCGGGCGCAACCACTCGACACACAAAGCACAGCACAGAGTGAAGAGGAGCAAAGAGGGGAGATGGGGTGCAACTGTGCCTAGCGGGCGAATAAGAGGGAAGCAAACCACAGCAACAGCAGCAGCGGCAGCGTTCCAGTTCCGACCCCGCCAAGGGCCGACCACCCACACGCAGAACGAGCGCGCACTGTGCGCGGCGCATTCATTCTCGAACAACCCATGCCGTGGGCCCGTGGGCTGTGTGTGTGGTGGTGCGGCTCGCCGTCCATAGTGAGCTGGAAATCACAGAGCAAACGCGGCCTGTTTCGTGTGCGCCGGCCTCTCCATGCAGCGCGCTGCGCCCGGTCCATGGCCGCCGCGGTCCGGACCTTGCAAGAGTTGCATGGCGCCGCTTCGTGAGCCACACGTCACTCCTACGGTACCGGTATAAAAACCGGTTTAGGAGCTCGTCAAAACGCATTACTTCAGTATATTACATCAGGTAATTGTATTGATGTAGTAGATTGGATCCATTCAAGCCGTTGATTCAGTGGATACGATATCCTGTTTGACGCAGAGTCGAGTGTTTCCGCATGCGAGACGCCAGAAGAGTTAGGTGCGATACATGGAAGAGTTTAACCGCATGCTGAACGCAATGAGATTTAAAGTTTGGTGGCTGTGAGTGAGAAATTAGGCTCGGTGGGGGCTCCATGCGACCACGAGGAATATAAAACTGATTACGAGTCTCCTAACTCCTTCCACGCTCCTCGCCTTTCGTGAGCACGCCACGCGTCCATCGCTTCGCTCGGCGCCGTCGTCCACTGGGTCCATTCCAGTTGTCTCGTAACTCACCGCAGCGTGGGCGGAAGAAGTGGTCTGGCCCGCTACACCACCATGAAACTTCAAGCAGCATGGTCTCACATCCAGAATGGGTACAGAACCCATATCATGTTTCTACCTCAGTGCATCTTGAAACCACTGGCTTGTTGGAGTATACAAAGCACTCAATCAAGTGGTGCAAGACGGAAAGGCGCAAACCTGTTGGGCCCAGAAGATCTTTTCCTTCCTTTGTTGAGCAGCTTGCGTGAAGGCATGGCTCTATTTTCTGAACACTTGCAGCAACAATGTTTGCCCTTGTTGCGATGGAGCGGATTGGGTGGGCTCTTTTCCGGATCGTTCGTGGAAGTATTCAGGCCTCTTGGCGCCGCCTCCGCCTGCTTGCCAAAGTGTCTTCGCCCATTCGATGGAGACGATGCATGACATGCAGGAACAAAGCCTCTGCGCTCTCAGCGTCCAAAGCCGTGCAGGCCCTTTGTGCCAACTCAGGTGTTTGGCTCTCCTTGCTTCGACGACGAAGATCTCTGCGAGAAGCCGGCGACAATCGCAGTGCGAACACGCTTTTGGATACAGTTCCCTATTTAGAATTTCAGCACAGAGATTGGCTAGAACATACTTTAGACCCTATTCATTGGATGAAAATAAGTAGCTCATAAAACAGTATATTTTCAAGTGTCTGAAGCGTCGCAGGGTGGAGCAAGAGCCCAGGGCATACAGAGCCGACGAAGCCCTCGATCAGCGCCGACGAGCCGCTCTGCCTCCACGCAGACACCTCTAGGTACAGTACTGATCTCCGCCGACGTCGTGCTCGACGCCCACGAGGATAGACCCGTTCCGCGGCCAGTCCGCACCTGATGGCAATCTCGAAATCAAGTCAGTGCGTCTACTGTATCTGGCTGGGTGGGTGAGTGAGGACTAGCCCCCAGACATGAGAACCAACGTCCGACTTGCTTAACCTTCTTGTCGGCATGCGGCCGCGGGTCTGCGCACCAAAACATGCCCGTGCACGAGCCTGGATGCTGCAGCTTGAACACCTTGAACGCCATGTCGTTGGAACCGCGCAAGATTCACTTCCAGGTGTCCTTTGCTTGCCCAGAGAGAATCCTGCCACGCGGCTCGAGCCTCTGGGCCAACCCAATATGTTGCATTCAAGTTGCCCTTATGGTGTCCGAATATTCATATGGTGCTTAAATGTTGCGTGGCGCATCGTTTTGTTGCGATCGGGCGACAGGTCGCCGACCGCTCCTCTCCCTCTCGCCAACACTGTCAACTCCTTGTCATCATGGCCATGAAGTCGCCTATGCTCAACGACGACGGCGCCGCGTACGCGCTCCACGACGACGCGGGCGCCGCGCCGGTTAGACGCGTGAGCGCGAGCGGCCCGACGGCCGCCAACGCGCAGTCGCCGCTGATCCACCGCCACGCGGCGACGCGCAGCTCGTCGTCCACGGGCGGCGGCTACCAGCCGCCCAACGCGCCCGGCGCCAAGGCGCTCAACATGCCCGTGGCCACGACGCGCATCATGGACCGCGACCCGGAGCACGACCGCTCCAAGGGCCGATGGAAGTACGTTGTAGCGTTTGGTCGAATTCCGCGGTCGAGACGAGCGCTGGGGGCTGAGTTATGAAGTGTTTTTAATGGTTGAAGCATCCGCCGCCAGAAAGTGGACCACTACTGGAAGCTCTATCTGCAGGACCCGTTCCACACGCTCGTCAACATGCGCCTGAGCAAGGTTGTGGGCATCCTCATGTCCATGGTGCGTGTTGAAGTGCTTATCCTCGCTGCGGTGGCGCTGGCTCGAGACTCACGCTGCCTTTCTCGGTATTCCATAGTATATCATCGCGCTGCTCATCTTTGGGCTGCTGTACACGGTGCCCGACAAGGACAAGTGCAAGACCGGTGTGAACTCGCATCTCGACGGCTTCGGCTTCTCGGTCTCGACCATGTTCACAATCGGCTTTGGCACGAACGGCGGCGACGTATTCTTTGGCGAGTGCATCAACATGCAAGTGCTGATCACAGCGCAGTCGCTCGTCGCCGTGCTGCTCAACGCGATCACGATCGGCGTGATCTTCCAGCGCGTCGCGCGCGCGCAGTCTCGCGCCAACACGATCGTGCTCAGCAGCACGGCCGTCGTGCGCCGCGTGCGCGGCAACCTGTACTTCATGTTCCAGGTGTGCGAGATGCGCAAGCACCAGCTCGTCGAGGCCCACGTGCGGCTCTACGCGATCCGCCACGACGTCGAGTTTGGTCAACACTACTACTTCCAGTCGTACCCGATGCGCATCCAGCACCCGGACGACGAGATCAACGGCATGATGCTGCTCGCGCTGCCGTCGGTGGTGGTCCACCGCCTCGATGCCTGGTCGCCGCTCCTTCGTCCCAAGAACAGCTCGGCCTGCGGCTTCCACCACAACCCCGCGACGGGCTACATGTTCCCCGAGGTCATTGCGCGCCAAGCCGATGCCGACAACGGTGACCGTGACAACCTGGTGAACGTGCCGCGGTCGCAACTGTGCAACAACTGCCGCTGCAACTTGGCCACGGGAGAGCCGCTGCAGCCGGCAACCACCGTGCCGTCGCACGAGGCTGTCATTGAGGACATCAAGAAGTACTGGGAGGAATCACAGGTGCGTAGGGCGATGGACTCACGGGGGGCGTGACACAACGATGGAACTAACCGCTCGCTGTCAACACACAGATGGAGATCGTGGTGCTGGTGGAGGGCATTGATGCCGTCACGTCGGCGACGATCCAGGTGCGACACTCGTTCAAGCTCGAGGATATCCAGTTCGACCACCGCTTCGCGAACTGCGTCGACGTGGACCCGGCCACGGGCGGGGCCGTGATCGACTTCAAGCGGTTCCACGAGACGCTGCCGGTGAGTCCTGAGGCCAACTGCGCGGGCGTCAACTACTAGAGGCGAATAAGCGACCGCCACGCCCGAACGGGACGTGTCGAGCTCAACGAGCTCGCCAACGTGTACACTGCTGCATCGAGAAGAAACAACCGACAGAGAGCGAAGTGAAACTGCATTTGAGCCAACCCGGCGTCAAAGGTATCTGATACCGTAGTCGGGAGACACGTGTTTAACAACGGACGTCGCGAACACGTCGATAAAATAGAGAGAGGAACCACGTGACACCGCTACATTCCTGATCCACTTCACGTCAAGCACCGAGGAGTTCCCAAACGGAGAAATCGGAAGTGCGCTCTGGCTCGGAGGTCTACTGTAGTGTGTGAGTGACCCATCCCCCGTCCAGCACCGGCATTGAGAAGGGCTCTGTGTTGGTGCGACATTCGCGCAACATTTAGCCTGGATCTGTTGAGATTCGCATCATCACGCGTGTTCCGCTGTCGCCCCCAGGGCTTCTTAGACTCGTTCGAGTCGCCGCGTCCAGCACGCTAAACACCTCGAGGCGTTTAGACGCTCCGTGGAGGCGCTGCTGCGGCGCCGTCGGCCACTGTGAGCCGCTGTCTTCTCGCCGGATTCGCCCTCCGCGGCTGAAGTTTGCACAGAACGGGACCCTCGGGAAGTTTGGTGCTTGGAGACGCATCTCCCCTTTCAAAGCCGCCAGCTGGTTGCGCCCAAGCAGACCTGAACGCGTCATCCAGAATCGGAAAAACCTCGTTTGGTGGATTCACCTCACTGGTATTTTACCCATAGAAATGCAAAGTAACTGGGTTTCTATCATGGATTCCGAGCCATTTCCTTTTGGACGGCGCGCATATCTTGCAGGAAAGATTCGCGTTCTGCTGCTTGGAGATTGCGCATTGGCTTTTTTCTCGCGCTCTCGTGCTTCAGGATTGGACCAAAATTCGCCGCCCACCTGGTCTTGCACCCGATCCTCCGCTGTTCCGCTCCCCTCGTTTCGAAAAACACACCCCAAGCGGAGCAGAGCCTCCGCCGCTCGCGTGGGTGGCCACACACGTCCATTCGCGGATTTGCGCTCGCCCCCTCAAGTCCCCTCCTCTCCCCTCCTCCTCCTCCGGACCCCCTCCTCCAACATGGCTGCGCTCCGCAACACCTCGGCCATGAAGCAGATGCTCAAGCACGCGCGCGCCATGAGCTCCTCCTCCGCGCCGGCGCGCAAGTTCTTTGTGGGCGGCAACTGGAAGTGCAACGGCTCGGTGGCGCAGGCCACGGACCTCGTCGGTATGCTCAACACGGCCAAGATCCCGGCGGACGTCGAGGTCGTGGTCGCGCCCGCCGCGCTCCACGCCGCCGACGTCAAGAAGTCGCTCCGCGGCGACGTGCGCATGGCCGGCCAGGACGTGTGGTCGCAGGGCAATGGCGCGTTCACGGGCGAGACCTCGGCCGAGATGCTCAAGGACATTGGCGCCGAGTACACGCTCGTGGGCCACAGCGAGCGCCGCGAGAAGGGCGAGTCGAACGAGGTCGTGGCGCAGAAGGCCGCGTACGCGCTGGCCAAGGGCCTCGGCGTGATCGCCTGCATCGGCGAGACCAAGACGCACCGCGAGGCCGGCAAGACGCTCGCGGTCGTGACCGAGCAGCTCGACGCGTACGCCGCGCACATCACGGACTGGAGTAAGGTCGTGATCGCCTACGAGCCCGTGTGGGCCATCGGCACGGGCCTCACGGCCTCGCCCGAGCAGGCCCAGGAGGTCCACGCCGGCATCCGCGCGTGGCTCGCGGCCAAGGTCGGCAAGCAGGCCGCGCAGACCACGCGCGTGATCTACGGCGGCTCGGTCACGGCCGCCAACGCCACCGAGCTCTCGCAGAAGAACGACATTGACGGCTTCCTCGTGGGCGGCGCCTCGCTCAAGCCCGACTTTTTGCAGATCATCAACTGCCAGAACCCGACCGCGAACGTCGGCGGCGCCGTGAACGTGGCCATCAACGGCTTTGGCCGCATCGGCCGCCTTGTGCTCCGCGCGGCGCAGAAGAACCCGCTGATCAACATCGTCGCGATCAACGACCCGTTCATCCCGACGCACTACATGGAGTACATGCTCCGCTACGACACGGTCCACGGCGTGTTTGACGGATCGGTCTCGCACGACGAGGAGAACCTGATCGTGAACGGCAAGAAGATCCGCGTGTTCAACGAGATGAAGCCCAGCGAGATCAAGTGGAACACGGCCGACGTCCAGTACGTCGTCGAGTCCACGGGCGCGTTCACGACCACGGAGAAGGCGTCGGCCCACATGCAGAACGGCGTGGAGAAGGTCGTGATCTCGGCGCCGTCGGCGGACGCGCCCATGTTCGTCATCGGTGTCAACGAGCACGAGTACAAGAAGGACATGCACGTCGTGTCGAACGCGTCGTGCACGACCAACTGTCTCGCGCCCCTCGCCAAGGTCGTGAACGACAACTTTGGCCTCAAGGAGGGTCTCATGACCACGGTCCACGCCGTCACGGCCACGCAGCTCACGGTGGACGGCCCGTCCAAGAAGGACTGGCGCGGCGGCCGTGGCGCGTGCTTCAACATCATCCCGAGCTCCACGGGCGCTGCCAAGGCCGTGGGCAAGGTCATCCCGGAACTCAACGGCAAGCTCACGGGCATGTCGTTCCGCGTGCCGACCGCCGACGTCTCGGTCGTCGACCTCACGTGCCGCCTCGACAAGAAGGCCTCGTACGACGAGATCAAGCAGGCCATCAAGTCGGCCAGCGAGAACGAGCTGAACGGCATCCTCGGCTACACGGACGAGCTCGTGGTCTCGAGCGACTTCATCGGCGACGCGCGCTCGTCGATCTTCGACGCCCAGGCCGGCATCGCGCTCACGGACGACTTTGTCAAGCTCGTCTCATGGTACGACAACGAGTGGGGCTACTCGAACCGCGTCATCGACCTCATCACGCACATGGTCAAGAGCGAATAAGCGACTCATCTCACGAGATGAGGAAGGCAGCTTGCGCTGTGTGTCCAAACTACTGATACCATTCAATGCCAACATCCCTGTGTTTTTCTTCGTCTCACTTGGGCACGGTCTCATATATTGGCGGTCTCACGTTGGTGGCGTCTGGTCCCGCGCGGCCTTGTGCACGTAGAACTCGCGGATCCACGCGCGCATGTGCTGCTTCTCCGTCTCACGGGCCTGCGTGAGCGACGGCGGGTCGAGCGGGTTGCTGAAGAACAGATCCACGTGGTGGCCGCCACCTTCGATGATTACGGCCACGACGGACGGCGACAGGTCCGAGAGCACGCTCGTGCCCGACCACGGGTCGTAATTGCCGTTGCTGAACACGATGTTGCCAGCCTGCGCAAGCGCCTTGCGGCCGCCGTACTGGGTCTCGGGCCACGTCGGGCGCAGGTGGATGCCCCAGGTCGCGACGCAACGCGCGTCGTCGGCCGAGAAATTGACGTCCTGCCGCGGGAACACGTCGTGCACGCCGTCGCTGCTCACGGGCATGTACAGCTCCCAGCACTTGATGTACTCGCCGAGGTTCAAGAGGTCGACATCGATCGCGGACTGGTCAAAGAGACACGTGGCGTCCTTCGTGGCGTTGAAGTACACGCCGACGGCCTCGCGCAGCGCGCCGAGCAGCGCCGCGTCGTCGCCCTCGCTGAAGTCCGGCGCTAGGTGTTCGCATGCCACGCGCATCGGGTACGCCGGGAGGTTCACGAGCCCTTCCATGATGTAGGACGACGGGTACGGGTAGTTGCCCATCGCGAGGTTCCCAAACACGTCGGCCGCGGCGGCGAGCAGCGCGTTGATACCTCCGGGAGCCTCAAGCTTCTCCGGGTTACACAGCCGCAGCTGCTCGTGCACCAGTGCGCGGCCGTCGGGAGTTGCACTGAGACGCTGCAGCGCCGCAAACGCGCGGCGCACGTTTGGCGCACAGTTCTCACTGGCGCCGGCGGCCGGCGACATGTCGAACGTCACGATGCGCTGGAAGGCTTCTGTGTCTACGGGGTGGTCCGGGTCCCCGAGGAAGTGGAGCAGCGGCGCCGAGCCGGCGATCGCGCCGTCCACGATGTGCGAGTACTTCAGCCGGAACCAGGCCGCGAGCATGCCGCCGTACGAGCCGCCAAAGCTGATCACGGGCACGTCGGCGCCAAGCTCCTCTTTGATGTGCTGAACGAGTGTGGCGTAGTCCGCGAGCGCCTGCGCGGACCCGAGGAACTCCATGTGGCCGGCGGCAGCGTCACCAAACGGCACGGACGCGCCAAAGTAACGGTGCTCGGCAAACACCAGCAGCGCGTTGAACTCCTCGGCGTTTTCCCACATGAGCCCCGTCTTGTTGAGGTAGAGCAGCACGTCGCCTTCGTTGCCCGTGTAGAGGAAGATCGTGCCGTTCTCCTTGTTGAAGAACTGCTGGCCACATACAAAGTAACGCTGCGCAAACGTCGCGCCGCCGCCGTCGGCCACAAACTGGTTCACGGGCTGCGTGAAGAACTTTACCTCGCAGAACGGCAGCAGCTCACGGTGCCCGAGCGCGTCGGCGGGGAACCTCACGGTTGGCGTGAACTGCTCTGCTGGTGGCGCGGACCGCGTCGTTGCAGTTGTCGAAGAAGTCGAAGACCCCGATGATGTGAGCGTGATGACGATTACCACGAGCGCGACCAGCGCGACGGCGCCGCCGACGAGGACGGCAGCGCGGCGCCGCGGGTGCGTCACCGCGGGCGGCGAGAGCATAGGCGAACGCTCGCTGGTGGTGGCCATCGTTGGGGAGAGATTCTTTGTTTGAGGGTGGTGGTGCAAGAGGAAGGTGGGAGGCGGAGTGGTCCCCTCAGGGAGGGGAGGCATGGGTTTGATGTTCCAGCGTGGGGGCGGCTGGGAGGGATCTTCAGGCGGGTGATGGGCATCACTTCACCGTCACTCTGACTCCAACCGACCTGCACTCTTCTTGAAGTTAACGGTCTCACTTGTGGTAATATTTCGCAGAACAGTTGTTTATCCTCTGGCTGCCAACCTAGGTACTGTAGTACAGTACTCGACGCTCACCACGCTCGCTCACTTCTGCGGTCGCTTGCGGTCGTAGAACTCGCGGATCCACTTGCGCATGTGCTGCTTCTCGGTCTCGCGGGCCTGCGTGATCGACGGCGGGTCCAGCGGGTGGCTGAAGAACAGATCCACGTGGTGGCCGCCGCCCTCGACGGGAACGGCCACGACCGACTCAGACAGGTCCGAGAGCACGCCGTTGCCCGAGAATGGGTCGAACTTGCCGTTGCTGAACACGATGTTGCTGGCCGCGCGCAGCGCGCGGAGCCCGCCGTACTGCGTGACAACCCAGCGCGGGCGGATGTGGGCGCCCCAGGTCTTGAAGCAGTTGGCGTCGTCCAGCGTCAGGTTCGAGGGCTGCGCCGGGAAGACGCCGTTCGCGCCATGGTTGCTGAGCGGCATGTACAACTCGGTGCATGCAAGGTAGCCCCAGAAGTTGCCCTTGTCGACGTCCTCAACGCCGCCCTTTGGGTCAGGCGCGAACAGGCACTGGGTCTCGCCGGTGGCGTTGTAGTACACGCCTAGCGCATCGCGGACGGCACCGAGCACGGCCGCATCATCGTTGCCAAAGTCCGGCGCGAGGTGCTCGCACGCCGCGCGCATCGGGTACGCCGGGAGGTTCACGAGCCCCTCCATCATGTACGATGACGGGTACGGATAGTTGCCCATCGCGAGGTTGCCAAACACGTCGGCGGTGGTGGCAGCGAGCGTCTGCGCGTCCGCTGGCGACTGAAAAATCTGGGCGTCGCACAAGCGGAGCTCCTGCGTGACGGTCTCACGTCCTTCGGGCGTCTCACTGAGACGAGCGAGTGCGTCAAGCGCCTTCTTCATGTTCGTCGAGCAGTTGGCGCTGGCGCCGGCGGCTGGCAACATGTCGTACACCACCGTGTTCATGAATGCCTCCGAGTCGATCGCGCGCTCCGGATCCGTCGTGACTTGCAGCAGCGGCGCTGACGCGGCAATGACGCCGTCCATGATGTGCGGGTACTTTGACCGGAACCAAGCGCTGAGCATACCGCCGTACGAGCCGCCAAAGCCAATGACGGGAACATCCGCGTCGAGCTCCTGCTTGAGCTGCTCGATGAGCACGGCGTAGTCCGCGAGCGCCTGGGTGGACGACAGGAACTGGAGGTTGTCGTACAGCACGTCGCTCGCGAACGGCTTCGACTTGCCAAAGTATCGGTGCTCGGCAAACACCAGCAGCGCGTTGAACTCCTCGGCGTTTTCCCACATGAGCCCCGTATTATTGAGGTAGAGCAGCACGTCGCCCTCGTTGCCGTTGTAGAAGAAGATCGTGCCGTTCTCCTTGTTGAAGAACTGCTGGCCACACACGTAGTAGCGCTGCTCGAACGTGCCGTCGTCGGTCAAGATGAACTGGTCCAGCGGCTGCGTGATGTACCGCTCTTCGCAGAACGGCAGCAGCTCGCGGCGACCGAGCGCGTCCGCCGGGAACGTCACGGTCGGTGTGAATGTATGCGGCACCGATGTCTCCACGGACACGCTGGTCGTCGGCGGGGACGTGAAGTTGAGCGACGAGTTCAGTGAAACGACGGCCAGCGCCGCCAGCGTCACGGCGCCAGCGGCGAGGAACGCGCCACGGCGGCGCCAGGCGCCATTTGCCGGCTGCGCGGAGCCAGTCGTCGTCGGCAGAATTCGCGAGCGCTCGTTGCTGCTGTTGGCCATACTGTCACGTGCGCTGTGAGCTGCTGGTGGCTGGCGGCGGATCGAGAAGTGAGCGGCGCACACAGAGCATTTGGATGCGAGCCCGTTTGGGGAGATGCGTGGATTTTCCTGAGCCGAACGACCATCACTCTATCTGAGACCGTCGATTTGTTTTCCAAAAGCAGGTGAGATCATATCTTTCGACCCAAACCATAGATTTTGGCTGTAGTCCGTGTAAATTTCCATTCTCTCTCTGACTTGTCCTCTCTCTGGCACGCTCTCTATCACTCTCTCTCTCTATCACTCTCACTCTCTGGCAAACTGGTCTCACACAGTGCCAATATGAGAGATTCGGCGAACCGACCCACTCGCCAAGATGACCGACGCCAAGCACTTCTCCTGCGGCGACGACGTGTTGCTGCTGCGCGCGGCGCGGGCCGCGGCGCCCTGGCAGGCCGCGCGCGTGATGGACGCGTGGGCCGCGCTGGCGCTGAGGCTCGGTGCGTTCCCGTTCTTCCCGCGCGACAAGGACGCGCGCGCGATCCGCACGCGATTCCACTTGCTGCTCAAGAAGCACCGCGCCGACAAGCTCGGGACGATGCGCACGACCGGCGAGGCCGACGAGCTACTCGAGCGCGAGCGGCTGCTGCGCGACGTGGACGCCACGCTGCGCGCGTACGAGCTGTCCAAGCGCGGCCGCGGCGTCGCGGGTGCCTCCCGGTATCGCGACGGCGACGAGGAGGAAGACGAAGAGGAAGACGACGAAAGCACGTCCGTGGGCGACGACAGCGACAGGCGAGACCACCTGGGCAAGGCGGATAGCAGCAGGAAGCGGCGGCGGTTGGCAGACAGCAGCGAGGCGTCGATCGCGCGCACGGCCGCGACCAACGACCGCGCGCTCGCGCTGCTCGAGCGCGTGCTCGACCAGCAGCAGCACCAGCTCAACCTGCAGCGCGAGCAGATCGAGAAGCAGCTCGCGATGCAGCAGCAGCAGATGCAGATGCTCATGGAGTTCATGGAACGAACGGCGCGGCCGTAGCCGTGCGTCGCCCGTTGCCATGTCTGCTGCAGTAATCCCCACTCTTGTTGAATATCCGTCGCGTCATATATATATGTCAGTTTCCAACACGCATTCCGTCTAGTTTCGTTTGCTCTGAGCTCTGTTAAAACGTGAGCAGGCAGAGCAAGACAAGGCTGCCGACGATGAGCAGCAGTCGGGACAGGAACGCTTGCTGCATTTGCTGTCGCGCCTCCTGTGGTGTGAGCGGCGTGCCGTCGGCGCGGTGCGTTGGAGACATCGCCGGACCCTACCGAGGTAACAGTACGGTTAGCCCACGCATTTGGCTTCCTGAGCTATTCGTTAGACCACAATAGACGTACAAAGGGACCGCCGCCACCGAAAAACGCTGGGAAGATGCCGAGCGTCGGAGAGGCCGAGAACCCGCCGAGTGGCTAATGTACAACGAGACACACATTCCCCGTCAGCGACATTGTATCAGTAAAACCAACGCTTCTGGGCACATACATGGCGTGGCCGGCGGCGGCGCATGAGCTCCGGATCCAGTCGCTGGCCGCGTGGTCGATCCGGGATGCGCGTCTCTGCTGCAGTGGCTTGCTGTGGGAGCGGTTGATCGCGCGGGTCCACGGCGTCGGCGCCGCGTCCGTAGACTGGGATGACGTTGTCGTCGCTGATGCCGGCCTTGCACACGGGGCACTCGGCGTGTTGCGCCATCCACATGTACAGACATGGCCAGCTATGGTGGTCACACCATGAAGCAAGCGGTCAGGGAAAAATAACACAGCTTGTGGGGAGACGCGTACCAGTAGAGGTGGCCGCAGAGCGTGACGACCGGGCTCGTGACCGTGTCGAGGCAGATGTTGCAGTCAAAGCTCAGCGGCTTGCGCATCGTTGAGGGGGCATCTTCGTGGGTGGAGGCAACGCGGGCAACGGGCGACGAGGTCGACGCCGCGCGCGCGGCCGCGGCCGAGCCGGCCCGTGTGGATGCCATAGCGGCGGCCATGGTGTTTTTCCAGCGAGGAGGTGCCAGGATTTCTGCCTGTCGAGAGCACACCACTGTAGTACCTCTCACTAAGTACGAAAATGAAGAGCTACAAAGTCACCAGACCTGAGTTGGTTCTGAGAAACTGTAGCCATGTTATTCCATCAGCGAGTTTCTCAGCGAGTTTGTGCAGCTGCGGTCCATGCGCGCCAACCAGCCCGTGGATGGCTCTGACTCGCCCACGAGGCGTGCTTCGATGGTGTGGCGTGGAGACGCCTGGACATGCCCCGATGGTGTGGCGCGGAGACACATGAGTTGGGGATCGGTGTAGGGAAACAACCAAACCACTCCGAGAGCAAAACTGGTTGTTTTATCCCATCGCTTCGAGTTTTCCCACACGGGCCAACGGCCCGAATGCCTCCGCCAACATCACGTTGCACATCAACCAGCAAAATCATCCGCAAAGAAGAGAACTCCGAGCGCCCTAAAGCGAATCGCGAGTCCTCTTCTTCAATGTCAGCTCCACAACTCATGACGCTCCCACCACAGCCGCTGACGATGGCAGAATCGACCCAGGAGTTGTCGGCGCCTCGACGCTCGTGTTGCTCTTGCTCACGCCCTCAAGATCCTGAAGCGATCCAAGTGAAGAAGAACGCAAGCGGTGCTCCCCATCGCTCTTCGGCGCAGCCAGCTGCTTGCGGTGGCTCGGCGAGATCTTGAGGCCTTGTTGAGGAGTGACCTCAGGCGTGGAGCTCGCCGTTGGTGTCATCGCAGGAAGAGCGTCCGACGCGAGATCCACGGCAGGCACATGAACGTCGATCGACGCGATCGGTGTTCGTGGGGAAGCAGAGAAGAGCAAAGCCTCGGCGGCGGCAGCTTCGGCCTCCGATGTGGTCAGCGCTGCTGCCTTGAGGAGAGGTGCCGGGTTCGCTCCATCCGCACGCGCGTTGCTGGCGTCGTCATCGGCTGCAGCTGCAGCAGCAGCCACAGCATGGAGAAGGCCTGCTTGGACGACGGCTCCTTGTGACACAGGCGCCACAGCCGACTTGGTTCGTGACGTGACATCCACGCTTGACTTCCTGCTGCCGGGCGAGCCGCACCGGTTCAACACGCTCTTCTTGACGCGCTCCAGCTTACCGTTAACGTCCGGGTCTTCGATCACTGCTCGCATCTTGTCTTCTACATGGACGATCTGAGAGGCGTACTTGGCTTTTTCTTGCACTGACGTCGCGTTGGCCTCGGCCTGGCGCAGCATCTCGATGGTGCGCGTGAGCGAGCGAATCTGGCGGTGCGGCCAGCGCTTGATGCCGCACCGTCGGCAGATCTTCTTGAGGAACGTCGTGCAGATGCCAAACTCCTTGGCCACGTCGACGATCGGCTTGTTGAAATGCTCGCGCAGCTCATCGATGTTGAGCTCCCTCGTGAGCGTGTTGAGCTGCGCGTTGCGACGGACTTCCCCACGGAGGGTCCCGTTATTCTCACTGCCGTCGTCAACGTCGTCTTCCTCATTCTCGGGGTTGACGGTATACTCTCTGTCCGTTGGGTCGACTTGTTGCGCCGCGGCGAGCAGCAGCGAGCCGACGGCCTTGACACGCGCTTTCTTCGCCGGCCGGGGCGTCGAAGCACCTCCCGCGCCGCCCTGTCGCTTCTTCTTCGCACCCGTCGCCGGTGCGCGCGCAGCGGCGCTGTCGCTGCCGTTGCTGCTGGCATCCGACGGCACCTGCATCATGTGCAGCAGCGAGAGTCCGGCTTCGAACTCCTTCGTGGCAACGGCTTCGCTCATGCTCGCTCTTCAGTGTAACGTTAGCAACACGGGTGTACACGGAGGCGGAGAGGATACAGGCGCGTCGGTATCTTTAGACGCGGTGTGCGTGTCGAGGTCGGCGGGGGGCGACCGTGCGTCCCGCAGTCTTCTTCCAACGCCGATACTGCTCGTAGCTCTTCGGCGTTTGGTGCCCCCACATGCCCCGCAGCATCCGCTCACAGCAAAAAAAAAAGAACGAAACAGGCAAAACAACACGTCTGTTTAGAACTGTCTACTACACCTCTTATCTTGGATAGAGTATGTGGAAAGAGAACCTGCGTTTGAAACACACATGACGGGCCAAGCTGATTTATACAGAGGGGTCGGAAAGGTCGTGTGGGGCGGTCGAGAGGGCGGCTTTGATTGCCATCATGGTCGGCTCTGGCACGAAACCCTTTCGCGATAAGGTCTCCGAGGTTCAAGCACTTTCCTATAATTGGCCAATGAAAATGCAGCGAATCCCAAACTGGCGAGCGGGAGGGGTCGGGTCCGCACGACACTATGCGTTTTCAGAGGTCCATCCCACTATTCTGGAGCGAGCTTCTATTTAGCGCGCTTTTTGGGGCGGTGCAGAATGTTTGCACCATGGGACAAACAGGCTGATACGAACCTGTTCCTAACGCTTCTGGCAGTTGGTAATACAGGCAGGGTCCTTTATTTTGAGAACGCTGAACTTCTTGGAGGAACTGAGCAAACAACGGGAAACGTTGGCGCTTGCGATGGGTGGCATACTTGTGCGCCCATTGGATTCGTGATGTCGAAGTTGGCGACAGTGTAGGTGAAAGAGCGGTACGTGCGGTGTCGCTGGCGTCGGCCGCTCGAAATACCCGCGACGTCGCCGTTGGTGGCTCCTCTCAGGTGGTTTCAAGGCGACTCCTGATGCCAGCGCCGTAACGGTCAGCGCGCCCACTGCGGTATCTTGGGAGGTGCCCAAGTTGACTCGCCGGCCGCCTCCCGTTTGGATCGCGGGGCCGTTTCACGCGCGCCCTCGCAAAGCGCGAAACGAACCAGGAGCTGACTCGGGTGGCGGCGTGTGACTTCGAGGAGCCGAGACAACAGCAAGCGAAACGAACAGGCGGCAGGTGAAGGGGCGGAGTAGGGCCGCACGGCTAGCTCCAACGGTCGCTCCTCCGAGGGCGCATGCCATTCCCGGTATCGGCATCTTGCAGGCGAGCCTAGGCAGCAGGTTCGTCGCAGCGCGAGCGTACGGAAAGGGGACTTGCGAGATACCGAGGAGCCACGATGACCGCAGCGGAGGTGCCGCGCATCTCGTCGGCCGAGATCGTGGCCGTGACGACGGAGCTGCGCCACCGTCAGGCGGCACGTCGTCGGAACAAGAAGGATGGCAAGGCCGGCGGCAAAGGCGGTGAAGATGACGCCAAGCGAGAGCTTGTGATGGAAGAGCACAAGATGAGCATCGCAGAACTCGTTGCGGACATCGGTACAGACCTCAACAACGTAAGCCATTGTTGTGAGTGGTGTGGATCGATAGAGACGTTGTGCTGATAGTTCTCTGCGTATTTGTAGGGCATGCAAAACGACGAAGTGGGTCGACGCCTCGAAACGGAGGGATACAATCGCCTTTCCCCGCCGAAGCAAACGCCCGAGATTGTGAAGTACTTTCGTGAGCTGACGGGTCTGTTCAGCATGCTCCTCTGGGTCGCTGGTGCGCTGTGCATCATCTTGTACGGCATCCAAGGTGACCCCAACAACCTGTACCTGGGAATCGTCTTGTTCCTCGTCGTCATCATCACCGGCACGTTCTCGTACTCGCAGAACCGCAAGTCGTCTAACCTGATGGAATCGTTCAAGAGCATGATGCCCACGATGTCCACCGTGGTCAGAGAGGGCAAGTCGCAAAAGATTGATGCAACCCAACTCGTTCGTGGTGATGTCGTCGTGCTCAAGGGTGGTGACAAAGTCCCCGCGGATATTCGTATCGTGGAATGCTCGGACGATTTGGCGGTGGATAACTCGTGCCTCACAGGTGAGCCAGAGCCTCTCAAGCGTATTCCCGATTGCACAGACGACAACCCGCTGGAATCCAAGAACTTGTGCTTTTTCGGTACCTTTATTCCGCAGGGAAGCGGTAAAGGAATCGTGGTTCGAACCGGTGACAAGACCGTCATGGGACGCATTGCGAAGTTGGCAACAACAACCACTGTGGACATGACACCGATCGCGCGAGAAATTAATCATTTCGTCCACATCATTGCCGTTGTCGCAGTCATAATCGGCATCATCTTCTTCATCATCGGGTTCATCATCAAGACCGACATAGTCACGAACGTCGTGTTCATGATTGGTATCATCGTGGCGAACGTGCCGGAAGGATTGCTCGCAACGGTAACTGTGTGTCTCAGTCTGGCAGCGAATCGTATGGCCAAGAGATCGGTGCTTGTCAAGAATCTTGAAGGAGTCGAGACGCTCGGTTCGACCAGCTGCATCTGCTCCGATAAGACAGGGACTCTGACGCAGAACATCATGACCGTCGCGAATGTTGTGTACAACAACACCATCTTCGATGCCGAGTGCTCGATTACTCCGACTGCCACCTACGATCTGCAAAACGCATCGTTTCAGGCACTGCAACGCTGTGCTACACTTTGCAACAACGCAGTCTTTGATGAAGACTCCAAATTCGAGAAGGTGCTTACCCCTGAAGGCACTGTGGTGCGTGGCAAGTCGAAGACCTTCAAGGTAGAGACTACTGCTGCCAACGGTGAACCTCTGGGCATGGTGAATTGGGACACGATTGGTGACGCATCTGAATCGGCGATGATCAAGTTTTGCCACGACAAGCGCGATATCATCGAGTACCGCGCGGCGAACGGCAAGATCAAGGAAGTACCGTTCAATTCGAAGAACAAGTACCAGCTGTCCCTCCACAAGCAAGAGAATGACGATACGAAGCCACTTCTTATGGTCATGAAGGGTGCGCCCGAACGGATTCTGTCACGTTGCGCGAAACTGCTCTTGAACGGTCAGGAAGTCGATTTGACCCCAGAGCGACTTGCTGAGATCGAAAACTGCCAGCTCGAACTGTCGAAGAAGGGCATGCGCGTGTTGGGCTTTGCTCAGAAGGTCCTGGATCCCTCAATTTACGGACCAAACTACGAGTTCAACACGGACAACCCGAACTTTCCGCTTGGAGAGAAGGATGTTGACTACACGCTTGTGCCAAAGCCCGACTCGAAGATCGAGGAACCTTTATGCTTTATCGGCTTGATGGCTTTGATTGATCCGCCACGTCCAGAGGTCCCATCGGCTGTCGCTAAATGCAAGACTGCCGGTATCCGTGTTATCATGGTGACGGGTGACCACCCCATCACCGCGAAAGCAATTGCCCACAAGGTTGGCATCCTGTGGGGGCCAACGTCTGAAGACATTGAAGAAGAGAACACCAAGCGAGGGCTATCCCCGGGAGACTACGGCTGGCAAGATCCGAAGACTGCTCCAGCGATCGTTGTCCCTGGATGGACTATCAGCCTCGATACACCGCAGGAAGAATGGGACCGCATATTGGACCACAACCAAGTCGTCTTCGCCCGCACTTCGCCTCAGCAGAAACTCATCATTGTGGAGAACTGCCAACGTCGCAAGGAGATTGTCGCAGTCACTGGTGATGGTGTCAACGATTCGCCTGCTTTGAAGAAAGCCGACATCGGCATCGCTATGGGTATCATGGGCTCGGCAGTCTCGAAGGAGGCTGCTGATATGATTTTGCTGAACGACAACTTCGCTTCGATTGTGACGGGCGTGGAGGAGGGTCGTATCATCTTCGACAACCTCAAGAAATCGATTTGCTATGCGCTTGCAGTCAATGTTGCGGAGCTTGTGCCGTTCTTGTTGTACGCAACGATCCGTCTGCCGCTCCCTCTCACAACGGTGCTGATGTTGATGATCTGTCTGGGTACCGATATGATCCCGGCTATCTCCATGGCGTACGAGCGCGCGGAGAACGACATCATGTTGCGCTCGCCTCGCAATGCTGAACTCGACCACCTTGTGACCAAGAAGCTTGTGTGCTTCGCGTACGGAGCCATTGGCATCATCCAAGCCGCGGCAGGAATGTTCGTGTACATGGTCGTGATGGATGATTTTGGGTACACGCCGCAGATTCTGCCCGAGCTCGGTTTCTTGGACCAGTTCGGCAAGCAAGTCCTCTGGTGCAAGACTGAAAAGGGGCGCTACTGCACTGCCGGCGGCTTTTACAAAGACGGCGGTGTGTTGAAGCCTCTTGGAGCGGTTCGATCACTGGATGGCGAGTCTGAGTGCCAGGACACGTACGATGCTACAATCCCCGCGGGAGGCAACATCTTCGATGCTCACATCTTCTACGACCGCTCTGGGCACGGCAAGATCACCGACTGTCAGTTTGTCTACCCGAACATCAAGACGGGTGAGAAGAAGCCCGATCATTTCAACCGCTTTGATCCTGACACGTACAAAGGCTACACCGGTGACAACTTCGTGGTTTCGTTCCAGTCGATGGAGGCAGCTTACAACAATGGCTACCGTCCATACTACCCCATCCAGGCCCGTCGGTCATCGTTCTTCGATAAAGACTGGTTCATGTACCACAACACAAAGAAGGGAGAACCGGGCTTCGGAACCAAGATTTCGGAGAAGATCATGTTCTCGTACCAGCCGTTCGGTGTCTGGGCCATCACCGATACCACTGATGTAGCCAAGGACGAAGCACCGGTGTTGGGTGGCGCGAAAGCTGCCTACGAAGGTAGCCCGGTGACGTTGGTTGATGCGTCGGGGAAGCTCACCTCAACGACGTTCGACTTGAACAAGAACACCTACAAGAAGGCTGTGATCCTCGAGAAAGTGCTCGACAAGAACGGCAATCCGACATGCACGGGCGTGCAATGCGCTCTCGACTACCATGCAGGTTTCACGGTACGCGATGGAGGTGAGGTACTCGTGAACATTGCCTCGCGCATGATGCAGTTCAACGCGTTGGCTGTCGCCCAGACGGCGTACTTCGTCGGCGTGGTGCAGGTGCAGTGGGCCAACGTTTTGATTTGCAAGACGCGATATCTGTCGCTCATGACGCAGGGCATGTACAACAGCGTGCTCAACTTCGGCTTGATGTTCGAGTTCATGCTGTGCTCGGCCGTGGCGTACGCTGGATTTGTCCACACGATCTTCGTGACCCAGAACATGCGCCTCGTGCATTGGTTCCCGGCGCTGCCGTTCTCGATCTTCATCGTGTGCTTCGACGAGCTGCGCAAGTACATGATGCGCCTCACGTCCCGATCAGTCATTAACAAGGAGACCGGCCGTATGATCCGCTACCCGGGCTGGCTCGAAGACAACACGTACTACTAAGCCACGGCGAGGTGACAAGAAACCTACACATAGTCCGTTGGCCTGCATATCCATTCACACATACATTTATATTTTTCCTGCCACTTCCACTAGTGTGCTCGACCATTACCCGTCGTTCGATCAGCACTCTCGCGCTCGAGCACGGCGCAGACGTACTCGAGGTTGCCGGCGACGCCCAGCAGCCCGCTCTCCATGCCCAGCGCCCACTGCTCAAAGCCCTCGAGCCCAGCGAGCGACGCGCGGAACCGCTTCTGCTCGGCGTTCCACTTGGCCGCGCGGTGGTAGAGCGTGTTGACGTCCTTGGTGATGTACACGGCCTCCTCTTCCACGCGACGCTGCATCGTAATGGCCGCGTCGAGCTTGGACGAGAGCAGGTTGTTCTGCGCGCGCTGCAAGTCGGCGAGCGCGCCCGCGAGCGTCGCCTTGGCCTGGGCTATAACGCGACACCACACGCATAGATCAGTACAGATACACCGCCAGCCATAGCGGAGGTTATCACGGATTGCTCACCGGCATCGTGGCGGCGCTGCGCGAGCCGCTCCTCCGCGTCCGTGACGACAGCTCCCATCATCGTTCTTCCCCAAACAAAGTGAGCCCGAACCTCAAGGCTTCCACTGCACTGACCAACACTCTGTAAACGAGTAGTACTGTAAAGTATCCATTTGTACCTCATGGAATTGTGGGCGTGTCATCCGTGTCACTTTGAGAAGATCATGGCGGCGAGCAAGCGCACGCGGCCGGCGAAGGACAGCGGGAGCGCCAAGGCGGCGCCCGCAGGCGGCAAGGGAGCGCGTCCCGGTGCACGCGCGTCCGGCTCCGGGCTGCTGCAGTCGCCGACGCTGCGCGGCGTCGCGCTCGCGCTCGTGCTGGCGCTGCTCGCGGTCGCCGTGAACCGCTACGTGCTGGCGCCGCCGCGCCGCGAGGCCACCGTCGCGTCGGACCTATACATCCCGCGCGACATTCCTGTGGATCACAAGCGCTTTGATGTGGCCTGCCACATGCGCAAGGTGAGATCGAGAGAGATAATCTCCTGTTGTGGGTCTCAGTGTGGCTTCTGATGCAGTTGTGCGCGGCTGTAGAAATCGCGGGACTTCATTCCGGGCTGCCACAAGGTCGGCAAACAGTGCGGGCGGGCGCTACGCGACGGGTTCGTAGCGCCCGCGGACGTGATTGCGCTCCGCGAGATCGCGGAGATCGGCATGGCGAACCGCTCGCGGCTCGGCGGCCCGACGATCATGGACGTCAACACGGGCTTTGTCAAGGACGGCGACGGGCTCGTCAACATCTACCAGTCGAGCAAGAGCGCGCCACCGACGCCGCGGTTCACGGCCGAGCAGTTCGCGCTGTACCGCGACACGATCGAGAGGATCCGCGTGGCGCTCGTCGAGGAGTTCCAGCTCGAGCACTTGTACTTTACGGCGCCCACGTTCATCACGCGGATCGTGGGCAACGCGTCCTGGTCGCCTGCAGACCTCCACGATGAGTATTGGTACGTTTTACGCGTATCTATTGAGTTGAGTGGTGGTTGTGTACTTGTGCTAACCCGCTGATCAACAGGCACCCGCACGTGGACAAGGACAACACGCATCACTACGACTACTCGGGCCTGCTGTACCTGTCGGACTTTGGCGAGGAGTTCACGGGCGGGCGATTTGCGTTCATTGACAAGAAGCGCGAGCAGGTGGTTGAGCCGGCGCGCGGCCGGCTCATGATGTTCACGTCCGGCAAGGAGAACCTCCACGCCGTGCGCAAGGTCGAGACGGGCACGCGGTACGTGATGAGCATGTGGTTCACGTGCGACGCGCGGCGGCAGTTCAAGAACTTTTTGGACGGCAAGATGCACGTGCATTTCAAGCGCGAGGACATCTAAGGATCGAGTGTAGCTGCTGCTGCGGGCAAGCCTGTCGATGCGCCGGCACCACGCTTGATCACGGTGTGCGCCAGGGTCTTGAACGCGCCGTGCAGTTGCCGGTTGCGCTTCTCGGTCTCTTCGCGCGCCGCGGCCTTGGCGTAGTCGCGGAACTTGTCCATGCAGCGTCTGCGTCGATCCTTGGACGGGATGCAGCGACACACGGTCGCCACCGAATTGGTGCGCTCAAACACAAACGCGCTAAACGGATTCGAGTCCGGCGGCGGCGACCACAGCACGCGCTTGGTCGTCGTGTCATAGAAATACCGCTTGACGCTGTCTTCGCACTTGTACTCTTGCCACGGCTCGGGCAGCGGCGCCACGAGCCCCGCTCTCTTGAACGCGCCGCAGGCGTCGCACACGATGTCGGTCGTCACGACGGGCGGCAGGTAAAAGCACGCCAGCGCCTCGCGCAGCACCTGTGCGTGCGGGTTCTGGAGCCGGTGGAGCTGCCGCGAAACCATAGACCCGCGACGCGCCGGGCCAAGGTGCTCGTCCGGCGGCGCATTACCAGTCTCGGCGTGGTCCGTGTTGCTTAGCTTGGATGCCGAGGACGAGGGCGCGGCGTAGAGCACCGCGCTAGCCGATGGCAGCGCGTTCGCAACGCACGCCTGGCCCGAGATGGCGCTGTGGTGGCGCCGCGCGTCGCGCGCGAACTGCCGCTTGAAGCGCTCCTGGCGCGCCTCGTGCTGCGCAAAGTCGGCCGCGAGCTGCCCGCGCACGCGCAGCACGTCGTCGAACATCTCGCTGGCGCCGCGCGCCGCGGCCGCGAGGTTCGCGTGGCTCATTATTGTCGAGGCGAGGAAGCCACTCAATGCGCTGACTTTGACCACGTCGTTTCGCGTTCTGATGACAGGCCAAGAAACCGACGCCATTGGCTGAAAAGAACCTGTTGAGGAAAAGGGAGACGAAAACCTGTGACGTGTGTCGAAATGGCTTCAGCCAGCTTTGTCATTACCGGTACGCAAGGTTCCATTGAGCGACGCGAGTGCGATTGTGTGCAACGAAGATCTCGTCGCACTTCCCCACTCTCGTCTTGGTGCTGATGGGCTGGTTGGGTAAGCCAGAGAGAGGAAGAGACGCGCTTACGCCGAGGCGGTAGCGTTCGCGAGCGCGGCCTTGTGGGCGTAAAACTCGCGGATCCACTTGCGCATGTGCTCCTTCTCGGTCTCACGGGCCTGCGTCAGCGACGGCGGGTCCATCGGGTGCGCGAAGAAGAGGTCCACGTGGTGCGCGCCGCCGTCGATCGGCACGGCCACGAGCGACTCAGACTGGGTCTCGAGCACACCAGTGCCCGACCACGGGTCGTAGTTGCCGTTGCTGAACACAATGTTGCTGGACGCGCGGATGGCCTTGAGGCCGCCGTACTGGGTCTCGGCCCAGTTCGGGCGCAGGTGGACGCCCCAGGACGCGAAGCACTCCTCGTCGTGGCTGGTCGTGTTCAGCGGGTTGGGCGGGAACACGTCGTTCACGCCGTCGCTGCTCGACGGCATGTACAGCTCCGAGCACTCGAGGTAGCCCCAGAAGTTGCCCGCATCGATGGCCGCCTGCTTGGTCGTCGAGGCCTTCTTGGGCGTCGGGAAGAAGCACTGCAGGTCGCCCGTGGCGTTGTAGAGCACACCGGCGGCATCGCGCAGGCCAGCCAGCAGCGCCTTGTCATCATCGCCAAAGTCCGGCGCGAGGTAGTCGCACGCGGCGCGCACCGGGTAAGCCGGCAGGTTGGCCGCGCCCTCGGTCATGTACGAGGACGGGTACGGGTAGTTGCCCATCGCGAGGCTGCCGAACGCGCCGACGGTCGCGCCCAGGAGCTCCTCAGCGCCCTCACGGGTCTGGAGGTCCTCCGGGTCGCAGAGCTTGAGCGCCTCAGCAATGGTCTGGCGGCCCTCCGCCGTCTCACCCAGACGAAGCAGCGCCGCGCTGGCCCTGCGCACATTCGGGATGCAGTTCTCGCTGGCGCCGGCGGCCGGCGACATGTCGAAGGTCACGATGCGCAAGTACGCCTCCGAGTCCACCGGGTGGTCCGGGTCGTTTTCAAAATGGAGCACGGGCGCAGAGCCGGCGATCACGCCGTCCATCAGGTGGGGATACTTGAGGCGGAACCACGTGCCGAGCATGCCACCGTACGAGCCGCCAAAGCCGATGACGGGCACGTCGGCCTTCCACTCGTCCTTGAGCTGCTCGATGAGCACGGCAAAGTCCGCGAGCGCCTGCGTCGACGAGAGGTACTGCATGTGGTCGAGCACGTCGTCGCCGAAAGGGATCGACTTGCCAAAGTAACGGTGCTCCGCGAAGACCATGACGGCGTTGAACTCCTCGGCGTTCTCCCACATGAGCCCCGTGTTGTTGAGGTAGAGCAGCACGTCGGCCTCGTTGCCGTTGTAGAAGAAGATCGTGCCGTTCTCCTTGTTGAAGAACTGCTTGCCGCACACAAAGTAGCGCTGCTCGTACGTACCGTCGCCGCCGGCCACGAACTGGTTGAGGTTCTGCGTGATGAACTTCTCCTCGCAGTACTGGAGCACGTCGCGGCGGCCGTGCGCGTCCGCGGGGAACGTCACAGTCGGCGTGAACTTGGCGGCAGCGGCGGGCGACGACGCGCCGGTCGCCGCGGCCACAGGCGCCTTGGTCGACGAGAAGTTGAACGCGACGTTGAACAGCACAACCGCGAGCGTGACGAGCGCCACGGCAGCGGCGGCGATGAGCGCGACGCGGCGGCGCGGGTTCGCCGCGGGTGTCGTTGCCGCCGAGGACGGTAGGATCGGCGTGCGTTCGCCGGCCATCGTGGAACAGAAGGCTCGAAGCGTGGGAGGGCAAGTCGAGTACTGTTTCCCGTGTGGGGGGAAGGGAAAGGAGCGCGGAACGCCACCGGTGGCGGCTGCCCGTGTTGCGTTTGGTTTGGTGAGCTCCGCACTTCACGTGATGGGGCATGTCCTGTTCTGCATCCGAACGACCATCACTCCGACTGGACCCATCCAAAAGATCTGGTGAGCTGTTCAAACTCGTAATTACGACAACTTCCGTAAAAATAGGGACTCAGACCTGTGGTCCCATCTTATTGGCTGTTTCTGCAATCAAAGATCCATTCTACTGGCTGATCTATAGCTCGTTTCCTCCAATCAGTATCAGTTGATCGCGTAATCCGCCACCAAGAAGAATCCCGCATCACGCGCTGTGGAGAGCTCGCTCACTCACCTTGCTCGCTTGAGCTCATATCGACGCCAAGCGCCACGCCGCTCACCGCATTTCACGAGCTCCCCGGCGCGTCCCGCATCCCCACCGACCGCCTTCGTCTTTCTCTGTTCGCCCTCTCCTTCGAAGCTCCCTCACCATGGCCATGTACGTCTCCGCCCGCGCGCTCTGATGAAGTGATCCCAGAAACTAACGGATGCTGTCTTTAGTCTCTGTTGCGTGTGCGGCACGGCCATCGAGCCCAACTCGCTCAACATGTGCAACACGTGCATTGCCGCGGAAGTGGACATCGCCGAGGGCATCGACCTGAACGCCGAGGTGCTGCAGTGCTCGGGCTGCCTGCGTTTCCAGGCGCGGACCAAGGGCGTGGGCCAGTCGATCAACGGCGCGTGGCTCGCGTGCGACTGGGAGTCCACCGAGCTCATGGCGCTCTGCCTCAAGAACGTCCACGGGCTCGCCAAGGCCAAGCTCATCGACGCCGGCTTCATCTGGACCGAGCCCCACTCGAAGCGCATCAAGGTCAAGCTCACGCTGCAGCGGGAGGTGCTGAACCACGCGGTCGTGCAGAACACGTGCGTCGTGACGTACGTGATCAAGAACATGCAGTGCCCGGACTGCACCAAGCAGTTCCGCAACAACCACTGGCGCGTGCTCGTGCAGGTGCGCCAGAAGGCCGACCACAAGCGCACGTTCTTCCGGCTCGAGCAGCTCCTGCTCAAGCACAAGGCGCACGAGGAAGCGATCGGCATCCAGACCGCTAAGGACGGCGTCGACTTTTATTTTGGCACGAAAGGTGCGGGCGAAAAGTTTGTGCACTTTTTGTCGTCGCGCGTGCCCATGCGCTCCAAGTCGGCCTCGAAAATGGTCTCGGAGAACATCAAGCAGGGCACGGCCAACATGCAGCTCGTGTTCAGCGTCGAGCTGAGCCCGATCTCCAAGGACGACCTGGTGATCCTGCCGCCCAAGACGGCGCAGAGCTGCAGCAGCATCTCGCGACTTGCGCTCTGCGCGCGCACGACCTCGATGCTCCACTTTGTGGACCCACTCACGGGCCGCCGCGGCGAGCTAACTGCCGACAAGTACTGGAAGACACCGTTCGTGCCGCTTGAGACAAGCCAGAACATGGTCGAGTTTGTCGTGCTCGACGTCGAGCCCGTGCACGCCACCCACGGCAGCAAGCCGAGCGCGCATGAGCAGCAGGGTACGGACGCCCACATGGTACTCGCCGACATCGAGGTCGCCCGCGCGAGCGACTTTGGCGTGAACGACACGACGTTTGTCGTGCGCAGCCACCTGGGTGCGCTGTTGGAGGCCGGCGACTCGGTGAAGGGCTACGATCTCTCGTCGGCCAACTTCGGCACGCGCTACATGCATGCATTGAAAGAGGAGCTCCCGGACGTGCTGCTCGTGCGCAAGGTGTACCCGCGCGAGCAGAAGGACCGCAAGAACGAGAAGAAGCGGCTCAAGAAGCTCTCGTCGGAGCAGAACACGAGGATAAGCAAGGCCGAGGCCGCGCGCCACGAGCGCGAGTTTGAGCAGTTTGAGGAGGAGTTCCTGGAGGAGCAAGAGTTCGGCGAGCACGACGACGACGACGCCGACTTTGTCGAGAGCGAGTTTGTGCCGCTCGACGGCGCGGACGATGAGGATGAAGTTCCCTTGGCGTCCGATGAGGAGGACGAAGCCAAGCCCGTCGCGGCGGCGCTCGAAGAGCTCACGCTGTCGTCATAATTGCACTTGTCCTTAGCTTTGCACTCTGTAATCTGGTACCGTAACTCGATTCGGGGAAGAAATCAAAATGAAAGCGGAAAAAATGATTCGTGATATTCATGAGCTTGGTGCGGGGCTACCAGCCGTACTTGGCGTGAGTCTCGCGCTTGGTCTTGATGGCCGCGCCCTTGCGGTCCAGCAGCTCGAACTCGCGCGCCTTGGCGTCGAACGCGAGCTGGTTGAGCTGGTGCTTCTGCCGCTGAAGGCGGCTCGGCTTGACCGACGCCACGGCCGTGCCCGCCGACGAGTTCCAGAAGCTCGCCTTGACCTTGAGCTCGCTCGCGCTGCCCTTCTGGAGCCGCTCGACCGGCGGCGCCTGCCACGCGTCGGGCGCGGGCGCCGCCACCTCGACGATCTTGTCGGCCACGGCCGTGAACTGGCCCATCTGGAGCATCCGCTCGAGCTCGCGGTCGCGGTGGCGCGCGCGCTTGCCCGGCTGCTGCTCCGCCGCGTCCGCCGCGGCCGCGTACTCCTGCCCTTGCTGCTGCTGCTGCTGGTAGTACTGCGCGTAGTACTGCGCGTACTGCTCCGCGTCGTAGTACTGTTGGGTCTGCGGGTCGTAGTAATCCTGCTGTTGCTGCTGCTGATCGGCCCCGACCGTCGCGTCGGGCGCCACTGCCGCTTCCACAGTGCCGCCTTCATCGCCATCTACCGGTTCATCACTTGCTGCGGGTGTCGCCACCGCCGGCTTGGGCTTGGGCGCGTGGATGTGGTGCTTGGGCGCCGGCAGGAACGACAGCGTCGCGGGTGCAGCGGACGTGGTCGACGGCGTCGCAGTCGCGGCGCGCGGTCGCTTGGCCACTGCGCGCTTCTGCTTGGCCAGCAGGCTGTCGCCATCGCCGTCGCTGTCGCTGTCGCCCACGGCGCCCGACTCGAGCAGCCGCTGGATCTCGGGCGGCAGGTGCAGCGTCGTCTTGAGTTTAGCCGCCTTCTTCTTCTTGGTCGCTTTCTTTTTTACGGTTTTTGGCGCTTCTACCGCGTGCTCCACGATCCCCGGGGCCGCGATCGGTGGAGCGGGAGACTGCGCGGACGACTGCCGAGTCGGCTGTGCGACGCGCGGCGGCGCCTCGTCCTCCGAGGAGCTTGAATAGTCCGGCACCAGCAGCGACATGGCGTTGTCACTGCTTCTTCTGTCTGTGCAACACTGGTCTGCGCGAAGCACGGTTTCCCAAATCATGATTATCCCCAAACCTAGGAACGCGTGAACGCCGAGCCTAAAATGTGGGCAGGTTGAATATACTATTAGGAACTTTCAAAATGGTGATTAGGGTGAACAGCTCCAAATCTCAAAACTGGATAAAAGCGCGGGAACTGGTCCAAGCAAACTCATGGCGATCTCCTGCGCGTCCTGCGGCGCCTGCGCCTCCGCTGACGCCGCCGCGTCGCCGCCGACGCAGCTGGCACGCTGCAGCGCGTGTCAGTGGGTCTCCTATTGCTCCAAGCGCTGCCAGCTGTACCACTGGAGGCTCGGCGGCCACCGCGCGCTGTGCGCGAAGCTCCGTGCCGTCGCCACTTTCCGCGCGGCCGAGACGCGCTTCTGGGCCACGCGGTCGCCGCTCGAGCTGGCGCACTTTGCCGAGACGCAGGGCGGACTGGACCCGGCGTCCATGGTGCGTGTATAGTGGTCTAACCGGCACACACGCGAACTCTACGTACTAACCGACTTCGTGGTGACATCGCCAGTGCTTTTACGGCGAGGTGCTGTTCGTGCTGGCCGGGCTCAAGCCGTGTCTGTTCTTCTCGAACCTGCCGCCGTCGTGGCGCCACGCGCTCGTGCGTGACGTAGTCGTGGCAAGCGGTGTGCTTTCGCTGGAGGCGACTCCGCTTGCTCTGCGAGTCGTATCCGCCAACGTCCAGACGCCCGCCGAGTACGCGCTCAAGGACACGCTCGTGCTCGTGAACGCAGCTCACGCGACGTGCGCGACCATTGACCGCACGCTTTGTCTCCAACCGGTTGTGGTGGACGGCGCGCTGCTCGCAGAGCGCTCAACGTCCAACGGTGCGGTCCAGATCGTCCAAGAGAGCTCACTCGCGCGACTCTTGGATTACCCAGTCGCGCTTGACGAGTGCGTCGAGCCCATGATCGAGGTGCGTGTATGGACATGAATATGGCTGTGCTTTCTGTCTCCTGTGCTGACGTGGGTGCCGACAGGTTGGTTACTTTGCCGTGGCGCCCGATGGAACGCGTCAGCTGCTCCTCTCGTACTGCGCGAGCGCCGTGGCGGCCCACGCGACCAGGATCCGTGCGCATTTCCAGCGGTACCAGCAGCAGTTCGACGTTGCGACCTTGGCGCTCGTGATGGACACGACAGCGCTGTCGTAAGGGGGATCCCGATAGGCGTCGCCTCCTCCTCGTCATAGGGGTTCCTTTTTCTCCGTCTGCGGTCGCTTTCTGTAACCATCGTGTCAAAACCGTTTTGAAACCCCACTCCCCGCCGAAACAAGAGGAGAAGGCGTTCGGTCGATGCCCCTTCGCGACGCCTCATTTCCCGAGCAAGGCGCCGGTGCTGTCTGTCTGTCGACCGGCAGGAAAAAGGCTCCGTGAGCGTGTGTGTCTGTGTGGGGACCGTGCGAACCTCTGCTCGGCTTCCTCGTGGACGTATAGAGAGAGCGTGGCGCTTACCGAGTGTGTGTAGTGCCTACGTGTGGGGCTCTCGCAGTTATGAGCGGCGGTGCCGGCTACAACGACTGGGAGTCGGATCTCTCGTCGATCATCGAGAAGACCAACCAGAATCTCAAGCTACTGCGGCGCATCGGCGACAAGCGGTCGGACATCGGCGCCGGCGGCAGCAGCTACGACGTGTCCACGACCTCAAGCGCGCGGCCGGCGACGACCTCCTCAGCAGCGCACATCGCGTCCGAGATGCGCAGTTTCGCGAGCAGCATCTCAAATCGGTACGCGGCCGAGGACGCCGCGAGCGCACGCCACTACCATGCGAGCACGACCGCCATCCCGCGCGCGGCGAGCGCCGGAACGTCCGCCTCGGGCACGCGCAAGCTGCACCGAAGCAGCAGCGTCGAAGTCGACTCAAGAGCGAGGGCGCGCGAGTCGTTGATCATCCGCCCGGCCGCGCCAACGAACGCGTTCGGCGCCACGTCGGACGGCGAAGGCGAGAGTGACGAGCGCTCGCCGCGCGTTCGCCACGCACCCGGAGCCAGCGGCACGAGGGCCAGCAGCAGCGCGGGCGGCTTGAAGCGAAGCAGTACGTTGGCGGCCAAGAGCAGCAAAAGCACGACCCGCGCGAGCTCCAGCGCGGCTGCCTATGGCAGCGGTGGGGGCGCGACCAGCAACAATTACAGCGCACCGCCCGGTCCTGCGTTCGCCGACGGCGGGGCGCTCGACGAGTTGCGCAAGTCGCTCGAGGTCCACATCGCGTCGCGGTCGGGCGCGTTCGAGAAGGCGCTCGCCGACCTCAAGACCGACATGACAGTCGTGACGAGTGAGACCAACTCACTGGGGATGCGCATGCAGGAACTGCGCGACGCCGTCACGGCCAAGCTCGTGAATGCTGGGGCCACGGCCACCGCGGTGGTGGAGCATGGCGAGTCGATTGGGCGGCTGGAAAAACATAGCGCCGTGCTGCTCGGGTGGAAAGTGGGTGTAGACCAGGACCTCTTCGAGATCAGGTGGGTGCTGCGTGGCTCTAGAGCATGCGAACGTGGAATCTCCAGGTCGACTAACATCTCAATGTTGTGTGCAGCTCCAAAGTGAAGAGCTTCGCATCCATCCAAGAGAAGGTCAACTCGCTGGAAGGCCACTTGGAGGCGCTTGGCACGGCCATTAAGACCGCTAGCCGCTCGGCGCGCCACGACGAAAAGATCGAAGAGATCAAAGACCGCATCGCGATGCTCGAGCGGCAGGCGGCGCACCAGCTCGACGCAAAGGCGGTCGAGCACACGGTGCAGATGCGCGTCTCGAAGGAGATCAACGAGCTCGAGAACCGGTTCAACCAGAGCCTTCAGTTTCTCACCCAGAAGATTGATAGCAAGCTCCAATCACTCGAGAAGACGGTCCAGAGCGACCGCATCGACGCAATCGCTTCCGTGAAGTGTGAGCTGCTGGAAGATGTCGACAAGCTCGAATCTCGCGTGGTCAAGCGGCAGGAGCTGACTCCGATCCAGAACGCACACACTCAAATGAAAGACGACATCGCGCACGTACAGCTCTTCTTCGAGCGGCAGGACAAGCGCTTCCAGGAGCTGAAGCAAAACTCGACGCAGATCCGCGACGAGTTGGTGGAGACACGCCACGAGTTGACCAAGGCGCTCCACGCGCAGCAGAGCCGTGTCTCTTCGACGCTGGAAGAGAAGGTCGGGCAGCTCACGATCTTGACCAAGGACAAGAACGCCAAGGCCGAGCAAAAAGTCGCAATGCTGGAGAAGCGGTTCAAGAAGGTGGAGGACCAGTGCAGGCATCTGAACGAATCCGTGGCGAAAGTGAAGCAAGACGCGCTATCTCGCCAGGCGGCCGACACGGTTGCGCAGCAGTGCGAGAACGAGAAGCTGCGACAGCGCCTCATGCGGTCGATCGCCGAGCTCGAGCAGTTGCAGGCGGCGAAGCAGGAGCTTGAGCGATCGTTTGAGACGCAGGACCGCCAGCACCAGGCCAAGCTGAAGGAGCTGCGCGCGCAGATTGACGAGCAGGAACGGGTCCGAGAGGCGCTGCGTACGGAGATGCTACAGGCCATCCAGAGCGAGTCGCGACAGATCGGGGTCGCACAGGGCCGCAACTCGCTGCTCGAGTCGCTGCTCGCGCGTGAGAAGCAGGAGAGTGAGGAGAAGGCACAGCAGGTACACAAGTCGCGGCAGGAGATCGCGCAAATTCGCCAGAAGATGCGCGCGCTCGAGAACGATGTGGACAAGAAGATGCAAAAGCTGAGCATGGAACTCCAGGCCAAACAGGCCCAGATTGACTTCTTGACAAAGAAGCTCGCGCGCAGCGAGGACGAAGCGCAAAAGCTCACCGAGTCGGCGAAGCGCGAGAAGAAGCTGCTCGCGAAAACCAAGGAACTCAAGCAGCAGGAGTTGGCGGCCACGAAGCTGAAGCTGCGAGAACTGGAGAGGGTTGCTGCCTCGCTGGCCCAGGCGAGAGACGTTGACGTGAAGAGCGCGGCTCCTGCTTCTCCTCGCGACGATCTCACGCCGCGCCTCGCGGATCTCGAGGTGAAGCGCAACGAGCTCCAGTCGCTGCTCACGGAGCGCGTGGCCCAAGTCGAAGAACTCAAGGCCGAGCTGCAAGAGATGAAGTCAGAGCGGGACGAGCTCACCAAGAAGCACAAAGACGCAGTGGACACGGAGGTGAAGCGGCTCCACACCGAGTTCGGACTCAAGATCGACGCTCTGGAGCGAGAGATTGGGACAAAGGACGCCGAGTTGAACAAGCTGCGAGAGCGCCTCGACGACAAGAGCGAGTTGGAGGCGCTTAGTGACGCGTTGGCGCTCGCGCAGCGTGAAAAGGAGACGTTCCTGGAGCAGCTTCAGACCACACAAGCTGAGCATGAACGCCGCGTGCTCGAGTCCGAGTCCACGTTGGACGCCACGCATGCTGCCGAGATGGACAAGCTTCGAGTGCAGATCGAGCATCGTGTCGTGGAGATTGCCGAGGCGCAGCAGACAATCCAGGACTCTCGTGAGCGTATCGCGGCGCTAGAAAGCGAACTCCGCCTCACAGGAGAAGCCCACAAGCTAGAGGTGTCGCGTCTCGCGACCGAGCTCAAGGATGCCAAGGGCGAGGCTGACCGGCTCACGGGCGAGATGGAACAGCTGACAGCTGAGAAAGCCGACGTAGAGGCGAAGCTAGCTGGGATGCAGACCACACTCGAGTCCATCTCGGCGGGTGACGAAGAGCTTCTGGAGGAGATGGACAATCTTCGAGAGCAGCACGAACTCCTCACGGCTGAGCGCGACCGGCTGATCGACGGACTGAGAGTCAAGGCTGACGAAGTCGCAGAGCTGACGCAGTTGGAAGCACAGCAACGCGAGCGGATAGCTGAGATTGTCGAGGAGCAAAAGGCTACAAGTGAACGGCTGGAGCAGGAGATCGATGCAATGCGCAACACGATCGAGCGGGAGCGTGATGCTGCCGCGGAGAGCGAGCGCCAGCTCAAGCATACGATCGACATCCTCCAAGCGGAGCTGGACGCAGCGAGGCAATCGGTCAAAGACGGTGCCATGGACTCAAGCAAGCTCGAGACGACCTTGCAAAGCGTACGCCAGCAACTAGAAACAGCGGTGCAAAGTGAGACGACCTTAAAGAAGCGCCTCAACCGTATCATGAACGAGCTCGGGGACATGGGGGCCATCACCAGCGAGGACGATGACGCATCGGTGCAGCTTCGGTCTCACTTTGAGACAATAACGGAGCAGCACGCCCAAGAGATCGCTGTGTTGTCCGCAAACCATGCCCAGGCGCTGAAAGAAGCCGCCGCCGATCACGAGCGCGCGCACTCGCTGGGGATGCAGATCCATTTCCTGAACACTCAGATCCAAGAGCTGGAGAGCAGCAACGCCGAGCTGAAGTCGGAACTGGAGGCAAAGTGCGCTGAGTACGCGAAGCAAGCGCAGGAAAGCGGTCGACTACAGGAGGAGATCGCCGCTGTGCGAGACGAGAAGCACTCGCTGGAAGAGCAAGCTGCAGAGCTGACGGCACAGGTCGAGGAACTCGAGGCCTCTCTGCAAAGCCAAGCACAAGAGAAGACGGCCGAACTGGGTGAGCTGAAGGATGCGAATGCAAAGCTGTCGAAGACGGTCGATGATATTCGCGACACTATGGAAAGATTGGAAGCGGACAAGGTGGCGGAGCTCGACGGTCTCAGCAGCGAGATCCAGGATCTGGAGACGGCGCTGGTATCTCTCAACGAGCGGCCGCGCGCCAGTTCCGGTCAAGTTAGCTCGATGGAGAAACAGATTTTCACGAATCAGCAGACGATCGCCGCTGTGGGTCAGTCGATCCGGAATCTCTACGCGAAGCTGACCAGCGGGTGCAGCGTTGCCGAGCTCCAGGATCTGAGAGCCTCGCTGCTGACCATGGAGGGAAAGCACAGCAAGGCCCAAGATGCTTTCCAGCGAGGTCAGCGTCGGCTTGCTGACGCTGACCAAGAAGTGCTACTCAACGTCGAGTTCCTGGACGTGCTGATCAAGGACTGGAGCGCGAAAGAGTTCATGTTCGCCTCCAAGTACATCCAAGCAGCCCCGGCGCTCTCTTCCCGTCTCGGTCGACTGCAGGAGCTCTTCCAGGATGCGCTCAGTCAGTGCTCTGTTCGTGTTCATGCTCACGACGGTGTTGAGGAAGATGCGCACAGCGACGTCGGATGCTCATCACCTCGTCGAGAGATCGATATGGACGAGGACGACGCGACCTCCGAGTTTGATGGAGTAGATGAGGACGACGAGCTCGGGGAGTTTGAAGAAGAAGACCAAAGCGCAGACCTAGATGCGCACTCTGAATTTGGCGCATCTCAGGACGATCAAACTGAAGCATCGTACGACGAGGAGGAGAATGCTGGTACCAGTGCGTTCAACAACTCGTGTGTCAAAGCGGCGGCTCGGGCAACAGAGAATACGAGTCTGCCAAGCAGCTCTGAGCGATACGACAGAACAGGCTTGTCGCTTGACTTGCCGCAGTCGCGAGCCGAGTCGTGTACGTCGCAAATCGGAAGCCCGACGGCCGCAATGCTGTCGAGTGAGCCCTTCCCAGCACGCTACACGGAGCTCGCTGTCGCTCAAGAGCCGAGCAGTGCGGACGCGTCGACGACATTGCTTCACAGCCCGACTGTTGCGTTACTGGAACAACGTTTCCAATCTTTAGCTGCCTGCGCAGAGCCCGGTGTTGATGAGGATGACGATGACGAGAGCTCCGTGGCCGATTCGTGCACTAGCCTCCCCAACAGCAACAGTTCAACAGGCATGCTGTTGCACGAGCCGTTCCAGCCTCGTGTGTTCAGCTCAGCTCCGAACAAGGAGAGACGTGAGTCGATCGACGGCTTTGATCGTCAACTAGTGGATGGCGACAGGGATGACAGTGCGAGCGCTACAAGGGAGACTTTTAGCGACGATGAGTCTGCGATCCAACTGTCCGTCTCTAATTCTCGCCACGAGACGGAGCTCGAGGCGAGCGCTGAATTCGACCACGGCGACGACCACAACAGAGTCGGTATCAATGCCCAAAGAGAACTGGTTGAACATTCCCCGAGAATGCAGGAGCACGAGATGGTTGCATCTGGTGACGAAGACGAGGAAGATGACGCCGAGGACGCGCTCTTAGATGAGTGCGACGAGACCGACGAGTCACGTGATGCTCATGAGGACTCGCTGTCTCAATCGCTCGAGTCGATGGTGCGACAAAAGGCTGCCGACGAGTCGCTGGCTGAACGGGAGCCTTCCTGTGGGACGACGGCTATTCATGAAGACGCGTCGGATCTGCAGGATGAAAGTGGTGACGAACTCATCGACGAGGAAAGCGAAGGCGAGCCACTCGAGGAAAGCGAGCAGAACGATCACATAGCTGTTACAGCGAGCTGGGAAATCGCTCACCAGTCGCAAGATCCTCCAAAGCTGGACAGCCCCGGACGTGGCAGCGAAATCGACCACGACGGGCTTGATCTCGACGATGACGAGGAAGTGTCTGGAAGGTGGACGGCTCAACGTGCTACACAAGACGAAATCGATGGAGTTGATGCCCAGTCAAGCAAACCTACCGAAGACGGTGCTCCTACGGTTGCGGCTGTCGATCACCTGCATGAGGTTGGGCCTGGCATGTCTGGGCTGGAGGAGGACGCTGATGATCACGTCGGCATCCCCACGACATCCAAATCCTTCGTGGCGGCCCCAAACCCAGTTGACCGACATCCTCAGTTACACCAAGAGGAGCAAAGCAACTTTGACGACGACGAGGAAGTACTCTCGGAGCAGGAGGATTCGTTGGCTCGTTCGATGGGTGAGGATGAAACGAGCGTGGAGGCGACGACCCACGCACAGTCACTCTCGGTTCCTACGGTCGTACCAGCCACTGTGCCTCAGCATGAAACGACCGACAAACCCACAAACCACCCGATGGAAGAGGAACAGCATCTTGAAGGTCGTGACGACGAGGACGATGAGATCGATCATCCTCTGGAAGACGAGGAGGATGAACATGGCGAAAGCACGAGCGATCTTGGCGATATAAGTGTGGATCTGGGCCAATCCCGAGAGTTGAAGGTCCGACACGACGCTGAATTAGAAGGCTCGCAAGATGTTGTCGCCGAGAAGCGCTCAACGGCGACTTC
>JAADWV010000114.1:0-72595 GCA_023336295.1 Pythium folliculosum
AAGCGTACACAAGTGAACAACGGAGAGTTGCGAAGTAAAGCTGTGAAGCGTGTGCAAGAAGCAGAAGCGATAGCCAATTCGGCTGTATGAAGTGCGGTCAAAACAGGCCGATGGAATACAGAAAGAGAAGATCCTCAAGTTCCGTTGCATCCTCTTCCAGCGTCTCGTCACTCTTGCTGGCGTCAGCAAACGTCTTCAGCAGCTTGACGACCTCGTGTAGCTGCAAGCGCCCGTCGGGGTCAAAGCGACATGCACCGACCACGAGCGCCCATTGCGCGTCGCTGAACTGATGCGGTTTGCTGAACAAACCCTTGCCTCGTCGAACGTGGTCGCTCACGAGCTCGTCACGGTCCCGTGAGCCCCACGGGTAGTCGCCCGTGACGGCCTCGACCACGCACATCGCGAATCCGTACACATCGCTTTCGAACGTCGGGTCTGCCCCGTTGAGCACCTCGGGCGCTTTCCAGCGCGGGGCGCCGATCGGCTCGGGCGCTGCTGATCCGACAATCTTGGAGACTGTGGACGAATCGCGGGGCACCTTCTTGCGGCTAAGACCGTAGTCGCTGAGTTTGGCTTCGCCGTCGAGACCCACGAGGATGTTGTTGCATTTGAGGTCACAATGGACGATCCCACGTGCGTGGAGGTACTGCAAACCAAGTCCCGCTTCGTAAAGGAGACGCCATACTTCGCGGCGGCGGCGCCTTCCAAATTTCCGCAAGTACACATCCAGCTGCCCTTTCCCGGCGAACTCAGACACGAGGAACTTTTGGCCGACATGGCACGCCCCAAAGAGCTGAAGCACATGTGGGTGGTAGAGCTGGCTCCAGAGCTCCACCTCCTTTGTGAACTCGGAGTCACCGTGGTCGTTTTCTTGGTTGGTCGAGAAGACTTTCTTGATGACGGCTCGAGACCCCATCCACTCACCGTGATGGACGGAGCCAAACGCGCCGCGGCTGAAGCTGCGGAACTCGTCGAACGCCACTTCGTAGTGTGGGATGAACCAGTCGGGGACACGAACACCGGGTTTCGAACGCAAGGTCTCGCACGCATCCTGGAGCTGTTGTGGGGCGATAGACGTGTATGCGTTGCAGTGGCGTGTGAGCTCGAATAGCAAGCAAGTACTGGTCTCGACATCGCGTTCCTCGAGACATGCAAAGGACTCTCCAAACGCTTGCAGCTGCATCCGGCGCATGCCAGTTGTCGCGCCAAGCGTGAATGGAACCATCCAGTGTAAGCTGTGCAGAGACAAGTGGCTCCACGACGCGGTCAATATCCGTGTGAAGCGAGAAGATTCGACTTGCGCGCTGTCGCTCGGAAGCAAAGCTTGCCGCGTCGCTCATCCCAGCCCGCGCTTGAAGATCGTTGGTGAAACGCGTGATGATAACTGTGAGCGGTGGTAGCACGGTTGCTAGGCATTCTTCATTCACACCGTCCAACGTGGACGAAATGTCGTGGAGGCGCTGGAAGACCTGTTGTTGTGGTGTCCACGATTGATGGGCTTCATCTTCATCGCCAATAAGGGACCACACGATCGCGAGAAGCTCTTCGACTCGCTCGACTTCCGCCATGAGATCGACGTTCTCGTCAGGACGATTAGACACGCCACGTGGAACGGCTGGCAGTGCATCTTCTCTTTCTTCACCCGCCAAGGCAGCCAGCTCCCGCACAGCCTCGGCGATTTTCAGCCGATCGACGTACTCGTACTTGGTCAATTGCGTCACAAGTGCCCACGCACGATCGCTCATCCCCGGCGGGTGCTCCGGTAGAACGCCCCAGCAGATCAAGTTCTTGAGATCGCATCCAGCTTCAATCTCAGCTGCGTACGGCACGGCTCCACTCACAGCTTCGAGAATGCACATGCCTAACGAGTACATGTCGCTCTCGACAGTCTTCTCGGAACCTCTCACGACCTCCCACGAGTCCCACACAAAAGGATACTTGTGCACGCTCGAGTGGTCATACGTCGCGTCCTCATCGGGCTGATTTCTCGCAAACTTCGAGTGCATGAGACCAAAGCCCGCGAGCTTGGCCTTGCCGTCTTCGCCAACCAAGAGATGCTCGCCCATGAGATTCCAGTGCACCACACCGCGCTCGTGGAGATACTGAAGGCCGAGTGCAACTTCGTAGAGCATTGTCCAGGTTTGAGACGGGTGCATTGCCAAGTACGAGCGCAGAGTGCCATTGGACGGGTGCTCGGCGACCAAGAAAAGCTCAGCGCCACGGTGACACGCCCCAAAGAGACGAACAACATGCGGGTGTCGGAGAGGGAGCCACCTGCTCACTTCGCGCTGGAGAGCTGTCGCATCTCGGCTTCGGTGATCTCTGAATGCTGGCAGATCTCCAACCTGCGCTTGAGCACGAGTACGCGCGTGCCACTCCACGTGCCAATCGACGCCTGCGTCGTTGGCGTCGTCAAGCGAGCTGTGGGCTCCGCGGCGGAGATTTGCGACGGTTCGATGAACCACGTCGGGGGCGTCGCCTCAGTTGCACCTAGCTCGACGCCGTACAATTCGTGAACTGCTGGAAGTGGCCACGTCGGGTGGTGGTAAGTTGTTTCATCCAGCGGCTGTGCGCCTGCCTGAACCAACTGTTCGAGTATGTCAAAGTGGCCTTCCAGTGCTGCGGTTGCCACCGGCGACTGGCCGTTGTGGTCGACGGTGTCGAAAGCAGCGCCGGCATCAAGCAGCAGTTCGACGATCACCGGGTAGCCGTTCTCGACTGCAAGGTGTATCGCCGTTTGGCCGTCCGTCTTCCGAACCGAAAGCGAAACGCGCTGCTCGAGAAGGAAGGCACACACACTGGCCTGACCGCACGCTGTGGCGAGCGTCAGCGGTGTCCAGTTGTCGTGGCTCTGGATTTCAAGGCTCGCGCCGTGCTCGACAAGCACTTGCACCACATCCTCGTGGCCGCCCTCGGCGGCGTACAACAGTGGCGGCCACCCGTGATGGGTTTTAGCGAGGATTGACGCCCCGTATCTCAGAAGCGAGCGCACGTGTAACGTGGCCCCCGGCGGCCGCAGCCATGAGCGCCGTGACGCTGTAGATGCCGGTCTTGTCGACCACAGCGCCATGCGCGAGACGCACGTCGACGATCGCCGCGTGGCCGCGCTTGGCCGCCACGTCGAGCGCGGAATCGCCCGAGCGGTCCACCGCAGAGATGTCGGCACCCGCGGCAATCAAACGCGTAGCGATGGCGTTGTTTGATGCAGTGGTCATGAGCGGCGTATTGCCGTCGCTGGAGATGCCCAAGGCGAGCGCCGTGCAGTCATCGAGCAGGCGCTGGACGACCGTGACGTGGCCCTCGTACGCCCCGAGGATCATCGGCGTGTGGCCTCGGCCGTCGGCGTCTTTGACGCTCGGGTCGGCGCCATATGCGAGAAGCCACTCAACGGCCTCCAACTGGCCAGCGCGCGCCGCGAGCTGACGCGGCATGTAGCCTTCGGGTGACCAGATCTCGGGCGAGGCGTCGCGCTCGAGCGCCAGCATCCCGAGGTCTTGGTTTGTGATCGCAACGTGCAGCGCGACGCCGTCCGACGCGTCGGCGTCGGCGCCAAAGCCCAGCAGCATCGCGACCACACCCGCGTGGCCGTGCTCGAGCGCGAGCTCGAGCGCCGTGTAGCCCTGCGAGGTCACGATCTCGGTCGACGCGCCATGGGCCAGCAGCCAGAGGACCACGGGCTCGTGGCCGAAGTGGACCGAGACGAGCAGCGCAGTGCGGCCGCCCTCGGCGATGGTGTCGATGTCGTCGCTCTGGCAGAGCGCCTACACCTGGTCGAGGTCGCCGTCTTGCGCCGCCTGGACGAACGCGCTGCTCCAGGCGCTGCCCATCGTGGGCTCCGGAAACTGAGGTGCTGAAGACCAATGGAGATCCTCTGTATCTTTCACTCTCATTCTCACGTGCCATTTCTGTCGTGGATGCCCGCGCAACCGGCTGCAAATCAGACTCACACGTGAGAAGTGAGTACCGTGGGAACTTCGAAGTATATCCCACTCTTCGCTGGCGCAAGTCCACTGGCACTGCCAGTGGACTCGTCGGTTTTCCACAACCAGCTCATTCCGCAACTTGTCCTCCCTCCAGTATCGGCATTCACCCACTATGGCGGCTGTGGCAACCAGTGCGGCCAGCGCCGGCGCCGACGCGCTGCTGTTCGCGGGCGCCGGCTCGGTGCTGCTGGCGCTCGGGCAGCTCGCGACCGAACTCTACTGGAGCCGCGAGACGTGCGAGGAGCTGATCGACAGCGTCAAGGACCTGCAACCGCAGCTCGCCAAGATGCTCGCCAAGGGCCACACGACGGCCACGGCCAGCGCGATTCGACAGTACCACACGCTGTTGGTGGACTTGGAGGCGTTTCTCCAGGACCACATCAAGAGCGGCCGCGTCGCGCGCCTCGCCAAGCACTTCAAGGTCAAAGACCGCATCAAGGACTTTTACGCGCAGCGCGCACGCATCCAGGCGCTGCTGGAGCTGGCGTTCATCGACGAGTCGGCCGACAACCACAACCAGCTCATGGGCGTCGCCGACAGCCTCGCCCAGACCAACGCGCGCATCGAGCAGCAGTTCCAGCACGACCTCGAGGAGGTCCGTCAGGAGATCGAAGACATCCCGACCGCCACGGCCCTAAAGCTCGAGGACGCCGGACTCACGATCGTCGCGCTCGCCGACCTCAAGAACGAGATCAAAGTCAACGCCGCTGAGTACTCGGACTCGGAGCTCGCGATGATGAAGAAGCTGTTCTTGGCGGGCTGCGAGGCCTTCAAGATCCCACGCGAGAACCTGAGTCTGCCGCTCTGGTACGTCTCGCGCTCTGCCGTGCGGTTCGACGACGAGGCGAGCCCCTTCGCGACGGGCCAGTTCCACAATCTCCACTACGCCACGCTGGATACTGGTGCGCGCGTGGCTGTCAACATCGTCAACGCCGATGCGGAAGATAAGAAGGCTCACGAGCGTTTTGTGCGTGAAGTGAACACGCTCAACCTGCTCCGGGACCCGCACGTCTTGCCGTTCTTCGGCGCCAACCACGTCGGCTCGCCGCTCATGTACATCACGGCGATCGCGTCAAACGGCGACTTCCTCTCGTACCTCACCACGCACCGTCTCCGCTTCTGGCAGCTCTTCCTGGACGCGGCGCGTGGGCTCGCGTACTTGCACAAAAGCAAGCTGGTCCATGGCAATCTAAAGTGCCGGAACTTGCTCGTGCTGGCGGACGGCACTGGTGTCGTGTCCGACTTCATGTTCGCCTTCGTCCGCGCGAGCTCGGTGCTGAGCCTCAAGACCAAGCCCACGACGTACGACTGGACCGCGCCTGAGTGCCTGGGGGTTGGCGCGGACGCGAACCCACGCTTTGAGTCGGACGTGTACTCGCTCGGGCTCTGCCTGATCGAGGCCGCCACGGGAGAGCGGCCGTTCCAGGGCTTTAGCGAGAACGACGAGGACACGCGCGACTTGATCCGCACCGGTAAACTGCCGGATTGGTCCACGCGCCACGAAATCGCGCCCGAGGTAACGGAGCTGGTGGCCAAGATGTGTGCGCGCGACTACCGCGACCGTCTCAAGCTCAGCGACGTGATCCGCATCTTGCAGGTGTTTGCGTTGCAGGAGAAAGACAAGAACGAGCTATCGGTCGGTGCGGGTGAAGTAACGACGCAGCATTCGCCAAAGGGCGAGATGGATGGTCAGCCGGAAATCACAACGCCGCAGCAGGAACCGTGAACTAATGAGACCAGAAAACCACGCACTCCGCGCCTACGATGCCGCGGCGGATAGAAACGCATCAATGAATCAATGAACTACAAACCGTGGATGTCTGTGATGTGAAAGGGGTGACTATGAGCAACTTGCTCATTTCCTTATGTGGAGGCGATTCACTACCCCTTACCCAATCCCGCGGTGGCAACCAGCACGTCAAGACTGTCAGCTCGCCGCAACGGATAACTGTAACGTAGCACGTGTGGCTGTGCGAGGGTGTGACGGGATAGGCGTTCCATCACAGCGTCATGGTCGCTGCATGTGAGCAGTCTCAATGTCCACACCGGAAGAGACTCACACTAGTATGGCGGGAAGGAATGCGATAGCCGGCAAAAACGACAGCGAGCCGACGGCCACCCAACCCCGCGGCGAAGACCACGCAGCTCAACCCATCAGCATCGACGCAGGGCGTGCTCACGGACACGCGGACGAGAGAGCACCAGGTAAAGCAAAAATCAAAAGGGGATATGCAGCGGAAAACTTGTTTCTCAGGTTGTGAGAGATCACGAGCCTGTACACGGTGTGTTCGACTTGATGTGAATGCTTCGGTCGACGCTATCCGTCCTACGGAGCTCCACCGACGCAGCCTTAGAGCTCGCCGCTCTTGGCCTCCTGGAACGCGGCCGCCGCCTCCTCCCGGGCGGCCTCCAGCAGGCTCTACATGAGATAACAACAACCGCATCAGCATTCTGTCCATCTACCGGGAGGTTCACGTCAGCACGCACCTTGGCCGACGTCTGGCTGTTGACCGAGAGCTTGCGCTTGACCTCCAGTTCCACCTTGGGTGCCTCAACCTTGACGACCACGACGGGCTCCGCGGGCCGCGCGGGCTCGCTGACCGGCTCGCTGGCCGCCGCGAGCCGCCGCTCCCGGGTCACCTGCAGTGCGCGTGTGCGCGCCCGCACGTAGCCGTCGTTGCAGGCGCCGACGCGCTCCGACGGCGGGCGGCCCTGCAAGTGCGCGCACGCGTCGAGTCGCTGCGAGTCGAGCTGGCGCGAGTGGTGCTCGTTGGCATGGTCAGCGCGGCAGAGCACGGAGCACACGGCCTCGCGGCCCGCGGCGTGGCCGTGGTTGCAGTGGTTGTACAGGTCCGGGCGCGGCAGCTCGCTGCGGTACGACGCGCAGTCCTTCTCGGCGGCCTGGAGGATCTGCGTGCGGCAGTCGGAGACGCACTGCTCAAAGTCGCGGTCAGAGTGGGCCGCGCCCGCGAGCAGCGCCGCGAGCAGCACGGCGGCGTTCGTCTTCATGGCGCGTGGGGAGAAAGTAATAAGGAGCGAGAGTTGCGACGGGGTCAAGCGACGGAAGACGTTGTGGCGCGCGAGGCAATGGGGAACACGAGTCGTCGCGCAGAACAGACGTCCCTTGGGCGTGAGACCACTACTCTGGTTTCGAAAAGATCCGCGCGGCCTTTCGCGATCGGATCGATTGGGTCGTCACAGGGCCACGCATAGACGCTGCTGGGGGCTGAGGGCCATCTACGAGTCGCCGAACATCCGAATGATGAACGAACACAACGGCTCCATTCTCATTGACACATGACAACAAGGTAGACGACCGCCAAAGATTGCTCCCTACCCTAATAAGGAAGAATCTCTAGTAGGCCGGCAAACCTCCCGTGCAGTCCATCGATGATACTGTTTTCGATCAAGAGGCAGCGGGGCGAAGCCGACACAACGCCAGGTCCTCTTGATACCAGCTCAAGTTGGGAGGCATTCACGTCACCGACTGTGGGCCGCTCGGTCCGCTTTGTAAATTGGCGATCGCGATCTTCACCTTGTGCTCCTCCACCTTCGCCGCGTTTGGGCCCTCTTGGAATCTCTTTACGGCGTACAGGTCGCTCGTATGCTCCGGATAGCAATACTTGAGTGCGAGATCGAGCGCCACGCAAGTGCGGCCAAAAGGGTTCCAAATCTCCGACACGGCCGGCGATGCCGCGACGGCCTCCACACACACGACGTATCTCGCGTCCGGCTGCTCCTCTTGGTCGATCCAAACCTGACAAAACTGCCGCTCCGTTTCGCCGCACGTCTCCCCTTCATCCGAGTCGCTGGTCGTGTACTTGATCAGACCAACGTACAGCGCGCGCTGCTCCACCGTCGAGTAGCTGCGGTGCCTGAGCTTCTCGAAGAAACGCTCGTCCAAGATCTTGCCTAAGTTGAGCTTCCACATCACATGAAACGCGTGTGACGAGCTCGGGCTTCGCACGAACCGCTTGTACAACGGCCCAACATAGGCGCTGCCGTATTCAATGACGCGCTTCGCGTACGAAGTCTTGAGAAGGTCGGACTCATAAACCATTTCGCCGTGTGCCTGATGGATGATCCGAAGCGCCCGTAGAATAAGCTTCATCTCAAGCATTAGTGTCGTGTCGAGGGAAGCCCACAAAGGCAATGCAGCGGTGACCAGTTCTGTGTGTGTCAATTTCTCGCTTTGGCCCTTATGATCACAGATTTCACCGGCGAAGTCGATCACCAGTCGCGGATCCAAAATCACTTTATCTGCCGTGAGGTCTCGGTCCCCGAAGTTCTCGTACCGCATCACATCGCCAACACGGTGCAGGAACGCCAGAATGTGCTTCAGAGTGGTCTCATCCGTCGATGGAACAGCCTTTTTGAGCCATGAATTGAGCTCCTTGGACGTCAAGATGGTTGAGGTGGCGCGCGAGGTGGTATCCAGTGACTTCAGTAGCGCTCGTTTCGTTGACACACTGGTAAACGTACGAGCGTACAAATTTGGGAGCAAGACACCCAGATTGGCGCTTACGATCGCGTCCTCAATACGGCGTTGGGCAACCGAGAGAAGTAGCGCAGATGAACAGCTCACAGTCAGCCAGGGGCTCAGATCTGGCTGGTCGCGTTGCGAGGTTGGTGTCAACGCAGCCACCAAATCGTTCAGTTTGTTTCGGATCTCACGCGAGTGCTTTTTTGCGTGGGCCTTGAGACAATCAACCAAATGAGATCGAATTCTTTCGATTCGTCGTTTGTCGTGTCGAATCACATCCGCCTTTGTCCCAACGAGCACGAGGCACGCATCCGGTCTCGCAAAGTAGACCTTGTCGATCCACCGAAAAACGTTTTGCGAAACAAAGCGATTCATCAGCTTCTCTTTAGACTTCTCATCGTCGGCGATGAATGACGCTTGCTCAAGAGCCGTCGCGTACGCGTGGAGGTCGATGCACAGGACGAACATCGTCGCGTACGGGAAGAACGCTGTTTGCACGGTCTGGTACTTCCTGTGGCCGGCAAAGTCGCAAATTGTCAAGGCGTGGCGGCGAGCGAACGTCCTGGACTGATCGACTTCTAGAAAGTAGCCTCCCACGAGATCAATATGTACGGTGTGATGCTTTGGGTGGTCGAGTGATGGAACGTTGAGAGTCAGCGACTTGGTTAGTGTTGTCTTGCCCGAGTTGCGTGGCCCAAGAATGCAAATCATGTCGACGTACAACTTTTCTTCGATCGCCAGCGCCTCTCGCAGGCGAGGACGACGCACCATATCTTGCATGGCCCACTCGGTCGGTATCCAGTTTGGGTTTTCTCGGATAACCCATAGTCCTGGATACATGTCCATCACCGCTTCGATGGCACCTGAGACGGTCTGGAATATACGACGGTGAAATGGTCGCTGCTGAGCACCAAGCATCTCAACTCGTGCAACGAATGCCTCCCCGTGCAACCCATTCGGGCAGTCTTTAGCATCGACAAACGAAGGACGACGTCTTTGCCGAACACAAACTTGATCGAATTTCGACTGCAGACGCACTCAAACGGCAGTTCGTGCAGTATCCTTTGTGTCTCGTCATTGTCAGAGTGGTACTCGGCGGGCTCGTTTCGACTGGACTCGTGAATTTTTCGCATCTCGTTGTGGCATGCCACGATCATTTGCGCGAACAAAAACCCTGGAGGTGCTTGCTGAAAGACAAAGTCGCGAATCCACGAGAACTTCTCGGCGTCTGGTCGAGTTTCGCGTAGCGCAAGTGGAGCTGCGTCCAGCGAGTCAATCCGTTGAGGAAGAAAAGCCGGGAATATGAGGTCGGAATCCCCTCGGAGCTTGGAGCTTGCGATAAATGCTACTAGTGACGATGCAAGAATTTACTTGGCTAGACCCGTTGCCTTCTTTCCGCACAGATCTTCCAAGAGACTGAGTCGTTCTATATCATCATGGGCAATGCGCCCTTCTTGATCCACGGACGCTTGCATTGCCTTGCACAGATACGAGAACCAAAGCTCCACGTCTGTGCAAACGAACTCGCTGAGCCGCCCTGCCGGCACAGCATCAAAGCAGAACACCTCACCCAGGCTGTGAAGAATCTGCAGCGTTGCCTCGAACGTCGCTTCATCGATAGACGGGCATTCCATCTCCACTTGCGAGCACAACTCTTTCCTCTCAATCACCGCTGCTTCAACCTTCTTGTCTGGACTATCATCGTTTTCTGTACGCTGTTTGAGCGCGTCCATAATCTCCAGCTGCCAACGGCACATCGCAAACACGCGGCGACTCTTTACGACTTCAGCCATGATATCACGCTCCAGGGTGTCCGAGTTCATTTGGATGTATCGCAGTGGCAGAAACTGGTTGTGAAGTTGCCGGAGCTGCGCGAGGTCGTGACGCATCGCTGCGCTCGGAGGAACGGACGTACGGGTTCGCGTGGCTCCTTCAGCGCGGCGAGGATCCTCACCCACGGCGCTAAGATACTCACTCTGCAGGTTCTCCCACTCCGACTGAAAGCGCGATACCGCTGCTCGACGCGGCTCAGACTCTGCTTCGCTGGCATCAAGAACTATAATCTGCGCGCCAGGGTCGCGTGCGCGGATAAGGCGAACCCATCGGAACTCGTCGGTGGCAGACGTATCGCCAACGAGCGAACTGAAATCCACACAGATCACGTACAAGGCAGATTCAGTGAAATAGTGGGCACTTGCTGCCTCGTATGCCTTCTCGTCGGGAAAGCTCCACAGTGCCACCTTGTACTTTTGGTCCCCGTCGTCGTCAGGACCAGCTTTTGTCTGGAAAACCCAATCAGATCGTCGGAGAAGGGTACTACCGTGTCTTGGTTCTTGCCGCGTCAGACACCGCACGAAATCGCTGGGACGAAAGCCGAGCACGCACACTTTGCAGTACTTCACCGGCTGTGGCTCCTTCGTCGAGTCAATGTGGGAGGTGACGTACGTGTCCGTCTCGTTTTCGCTTTGGCTTGAGGCGTTCTTGGATGCGCCCAGTGGAGCTACGCGAGATGAGAAGCGTTGCCGGAATCCCCGCACAATTCCACGAAAACGTTCACGTCCAGAAGGTGCAGACCTCTGGTTATGGTGGTGGATGGAATCTCTGGCTTCCTCCTTGTCCAAGCGCTGGCTGTTGCGAACCATGCGCCATGAATACGGTGACGATAGCACTTCTACTGTCGCGAGCAGATCACACAGGAGTTCCAACATAACCTTCTCGACTTCCTCCAGTGACGGGATGTGCTCAGCGACCGCTTTGAACCTGCCGGCGCCAAAGTCCAACGGGAAGTCGCGTTTAGCACACTCCTCCACGTACTTCGGGTGCGTGCACCCGACAGCTTCCCGCAGCAAAACAACAAACTTGGCCGGCGGAATGCAGTGCTTCTCAAGTTGGTCCTTGACGCTTGACGGTAGCTCCTTGACCGACTTCCCCGCCAAGAAGAGTGCAACGTCTGGCTCCTTGTATACCTGCGTCACGATGTCGACCGGATCCGCGAAGAGCACAACACTGGGGGCGACCTCCATCAGCACCGGCGGAAACACGAACGATGCCACTGCTACTACCACTCTGTGTAGATACCCGATACCCGATTCCTCACTCCGCGACTTACGTGGGTCAAAGACGCTATGGCTGATTCGACTCTCTACTTGACCAAGCTGCTGCTTCACTTCTGTCGTATCAATGCCGGAGTTGACTTGCGCATGAGATTGAATGCATTCCAACAGTCTGTACCCGGCCTTGACTTCTACTCGGAGATTATCGACGCGCATTTGAAGCACTCCGAGATCTTCGCGATGTTGCCGAGCCTCCGAGCTGGCCTTGTCGAATACGCTCGCGATCGACTCCACGTATTCAACGCGAGCGAGCTTCGGTGGAGTTTGGCTTCCGACGAGTGCAATATCCCACAGTTCCGTGTGATCATTCACGCTAATCAGGTGAATGCCTACGCAATGCATAAGGGCAGACCCAAACAACTGTCTTTGTGATGTCATCATGTACGAGGCTTTCGGAGGCGACATGTTTGAGTGCCAAGAGAATCAGTGGTCTCGCGAAGTCCATCGGCAAGTCGATCAATGTGACCATGGTCAGCATTGAGCTCAAGTCGTAAACCGACGTGAGAGACGAGGCAATCGACTGCAAAACACCTTCTGTAGGCGTCGCCTCAGCGTTGGTCATGTACTTGACGACGAGTTCGCAATACTTCTGATGCTGGTCATGGTACTTGAGGAGATCAGTCATGACGTGCGACGAAGCTACACTCTGTGTGGGATCGCGAATCTTCAAAACAGCTTCTCCATCCGCCCCGTGACGAAGTAGCAGTCGAACAACCTGGTGATAGTCACGTTCCATGGCGAGAAGCAGTGCGGATTCGCCCTTCGCATTTTGTACGTTGACAGAGTGGCGGAAAGTTTGGCGGTTCTCCCTCAGCGTCTCAAGCCACTTCTCCACACTGTTGTGATCACCTTTTATCGAAGCTACCATCAGAGGCGTGTAATCGACGTATTTACCACTGGGCAACCCAACCAACCCTTCGGCCACGGCGGCTTGAACAGCTGCGGCAATGCTCGGCACACAACACTCGCACTTGACAATACGCTCCAAGACGAGCCAAGCGGCATCTCTTTCGTTTGACGCCCCATTCTCCAGGTGGTTCAGGCACACAGTCAAGATCGTTTCGTTGGACGCGATGGCGTGCATAACCTCCCGACTCGTCAACGCGATGGTTCGCAGATGGCGACATGACTGCACAAAAGAATCACGGGACGCGCTCTTCATACACACCTCCAAACCGTGCACGCCGCCGGCCTGAAGAAAACGCGTGGTGTTGGACGGAACCTCGATGGCCTGTGACAACGCTCGAATTACGCTGCATCACAAAGGCTCGCTCGTCGCTTCCAGCAGACCCACCAACGATGCCATACCATCCCAGTCGCCAATCATTTTGGCCCCTTCGGGGTCTCTCGCAATGTTGGCCAGCACATTGCTCAGGTGTACCCTCACCTCAGCACTTGGCGTCTCCTTCAGCTTCGTAAGCAATACACGGACGGTGCCCGCGGAGAGGAGCTGTTGTGTAAAAGAAGGTTCATCGCTGAGCGCGCTTAGGCGTGCCGCGGCTCCAAGCGTGCAGCGTTCCGCTAGCTCCACTACCAGCTGCTGCGCGTCGGGCCCCATGGCCGATTTGGGCTGGTTCAGTGGTTTGTCAGCAACGGCTACCGTGCCCGCCTCGTGCCGCACGGTTACACTCGGCACATCATGGGCCCAGCACAAGCCGCGCGACTGGCCGCGGCGCGCACAGCCCACTACACTACACTTCCCAGAGCCGCCTGAAATTGCACAGACACGAACGAGCGTGAGACAAGATCGGGCGAGAGCGGCACGCCACACAGGAGCCGTACCGTGCTTCCAGCAGAGGCCGCCGTTCTTGGCGCTGGACGAGCAGCCGTCCACTGTGCACTTCCTGCCGCCCTGGTGGACACAGAGAGGCGGTTAGTTCAATGCAGTCATCTGGGAATGATCGAGCAGTGGACAGCGTACCCCGTGGCGGAAGCAGAGCCCCTTGTTGATGATGTAGTTGTCGCAGCCGTCGACTTTGCACTGCCGCGAGAGCCGCTTCTCCTCCTTGGATATGCCGCGCAACTTCTTGATGCTAGACTTGGTTTCGCGCTGCGTGTTGCTCGCATAGTCTTTGTATGCGTCCAGCAGCGCAGGGTGCGAGGCCACGGCGGTCGCGACGTCGGCGCTGCTCGAGACGAACTCACTCAGCTGGCTGAGCTCTCCCGCACGCACGTTCGGGGAGGCGTTGCTGAGGTGGCGCGCCAGACCCTCGACGCCCTTGGCGCGAACAAACACTGGGCCGTTCATCGGATCCTTTATCAGCTGCACCAGCGCGCGGAGGGCGGCGTCACGCAGGCGCTCGTTCGTTTCGAACAGAAGTTCGGCGAGCAACGCGACGCCGCCACGCAGGGCGATCAGCTCGGCACCGCGCTCGTCCTGTGTGATGTTGGCGAGCGCCAGCGCCAGCGGTTCCTGGAGCGCCGGGTCCGCGGTGTCTTCGAGCGCATTGGCAAGCACGCGGACGCTGGCAGTGGTGAGGATGTTCTCCATGTTCTCTAGCGACGCCGTGGCGTGTACGAGATGGCGGGCTGCTTCGATCTTCTCTTCGCTGGAGCCGTTCTTCAGGTCCTCGAGCAACTGCTGTGGATCCACCGCGAAGGGCGTGGTGGCCTTAGCAGGGGCCGATTCGATGTACGACTCCGGCGCCGCCTCGTCGTTCGCCAACTCTTCGAGACGCGTGACGACCTCTCCGATCGAGATGCGATCGGTTCGTTTGGCACGGGTCATGTCCACGATCAGATCCCACGCTCGGTCCGACATGCCCACGGGCCGCGTGGGCCGCTCGCCCCTCATCACCCTCTCCTTCACCTCGTTCTCATCAAGCACATCGGCGCATGGCGGCTCCCCAGTGAAAGCCTCCATGATGAGCATAGCCAACGCCCATACGTCCGACTCGAACTGCGGCCATCTCGTGAACGTCTCTGGCGCCTGCCACCGGTAGTATTCGAGCACGACTGTACCGTCCCTGTATGTGGTCATCGACTTGGACCTCGATTTGCGCTTCACGAGTGCGAGTCCGAAATCCCCAAGGCGCGCATGGATGGCTTCAGTCACGAGCACATTGCACAAGCGCACGTCGCCGTGGACGATCCTCCGTGAGTGCAAGTACGCAAGCCCCTGGCTCGCCTCGTACACCAAACGCCAGACGTGCGCGCGCCGCGTAGGCGGATCTCCGTTCAGATAGTCCTTTATACTGCCGTTCGCCACCTCTTCGTAGATAATGAACGGGCGCCGAGAGACGTGGCACGCGCCCATCATGGACACAATGTGCGGGTGACGCGCATCGTACAACGTGTTCGCCTCGTTTAGAAAACTGGCTTGGAGGTTCGCGTCGAATCCGCCCTCGCCCGGCAGCAGCATCTTGACCACGACGCGCGCACCGGATGAGTCGAGTCGGCCCGGTGGGCAGTCGAGAACGATCCCCGCGCGAACGGCACCTTCTCAAAGTCCACGTCCCACTCCGGCACGAACCACTTGGGCGTGGGCTCGACGTGCACATCGACGGAGCTCACCACGATCGCGCGGAGCGCTTCCTTGACCACGTCTCGCGCCTCGGGGGACAGGTCGGACGCGCCGGCGTTGATCTTGTCGACCTCGGCCTTGAGCACCACGGTCATGTCGAGCTTCTGGCGCGTCCCACCCGGTTTATCAACCAGCTATTGCGTGTTCTTGGCAAGATTCACGAGCATTTTGTACTGCTTGTCCATGTCAATCTCGTACTGGATGCGCCAATCGACGATCACGCCGGCGGTCGCGAGCTGGACCATCTGGAGTTGGTCCACGCTCTCGTTGATGCCCGCAATCGCCTTCTTCATCTTGCGGTGGTGGAGCAGCCGCTCGACGCTCGTCATGTTCTTGTACACGTCCAACTGACGCCAGTACTCCTCCAACGTTATCCTGAACTGCGTGCCGGCCTCGCTTGGAAGTTCGCGCTCGACCCCGATCTCCTGTCGTTTGCCAAAGACCTGCTTGAGCCGCCCGTGGAGATCCAGGAAGGTCCTGTTGCCGTAACTGACTTGCTCACAAAGATCAGACACCGCCACCAGTGCGTCAGGTACGGCTGCACCGCCCGGGCGACTCCCCCGCGCAGGGCGGCGCGGGGGGAAAGTCGATCTTGCGTGTGGCCATCGTGAAGGCAGAGGGAGGGACTTCGGGGGCTTCGGGGGCCTCGTGGGCTGCGCGCTGCGCGGAGAAAGCCGACGCGATGCACACGCGTCAGTCGAGCGCCGCGACGGCGCGGCCGGTGTCCTGCGTCTGGGCCCCGCTCCTTCGCTACTGCGGAAGTGAATCCGTGAAGATCCTGGTCGGGAACGACGGCGCAGTCGGCAGTGAACCCATCGAATCGCTTCTCATTGGCCAATACAGCACCAACGCGGTCTCCTTCGACGCGCAGGCCTGATCTCCCACCTTCTTGGACCAATCGCGAGGGCGGCGACGGGGTGATGGGAGCTCTGGCGGCCCCTGGATCTTCCCGCAGGCGCAAAGAAGGGATCTTCGAGCGCCAGAGTTCCGCTTGACTCAGGCCTTTCACCTTGAAACGCCATCCCAGGGGAGACCAACGCCTCTGCATGGCGGCGTGCAGTTCAGTCCCAGAGCGGAGACGCTGCTTCTTGTTGGTCGTCTGTGCTGCGTGCGGGAGCGTGCGGAGGCGCACAGAGGTCGCCGCGCGGCGTGGCGCCCACGCCCGCAAGGGATTCAGCCACGGTCTCACCTTGATGATCCAAATAGTGACATCCCAAGACACTGACCGGTCGCCCCAGGAGCAGACCGCCGACCCGCAGGCCGAAACTTGTTAGGGCCAACGGGTCACGATACCCGTTCGACTCTCCGGCTTAGTACAGGAGTGAGGAAGACACACCATGTTCTGTAAACTAGAGTGCCACCAGATGTCAGCCATTGGGAGGCTGAGACCGCGGGCGGGGCGACGCCGTTGGTCTCACTTGCGCGAAGACCGCGAGCGGCGCGATCCCCCTGTCGCTCGTCCAGCGTCATTCCTCCCCCAGCGGGGAAAAACCTCACCCTTTGAGGAGGCTGATGCAAGCGGCGAGGCGACGTCGCTGGGTCCACGGCCTCCGCTGTCCAGTCCAAACAAAGGGGAGAAACACACGGACTCATCCAGGAGTGTCACTCCTCCTGGTGCACGGCGCACCTCTCCATGCCCCGAGCGACGGACGGGCGACGCCCCTCGGAGTTCCGCGCCCCACTATGCCGAGCCGTCTCCTCTGGAGCAGCTCACCCCGCCCCTGTTCGCGATCGAAGGATCTCGAACAAGCAGCACGGCAGCCACACACACGCGCGCACTCGCGTGGCGTTCTCCTCTTCAGGAGCGTTCGCCGAGGTTTTATCCTCTTGCCCTGGCGGGCGGTCTCGCTCTGTTTTCCCTCCCTTGTCACTCGCCTCACAATTCGTTCTTCTCCGACGGCGGCTCGCGACACTCGCACACCCAAGTGGACGCGCATCTGTCCTTATCCGACGGCGGCACACGCACTCTCCAGTCACGCCTGACAAGAACGAGACATTTATCCGACGGCGGCAGCGTCGATTGTGTCCATCCAGCACTCCAATCACCATGACGGACCAGCACGAAAGTGGACACGCCGTCCACAGTCCGCGCGACGCCGACTTTGTCGCACTCGAGGCGCCGCCGCCGCCGGCGTCTTCGGACCAGCACCAGCAACAAGACCACGACGCGCACCAGACCGTGGCCGTGCGCAAGCTCGTGCTGGTCACGGTCATCGCGCTCGTGTTCATGCTCATGGAGTTTGTGGGCGGCTACGTGGCCGGCAGCCTCGCGGTGATCTCGGACGCGGTCCACATGCTCACGGACGTGCTGGGCTTCGCGATCGCGCTCACCGCGATCTGGATCGGCCGTCGACCGGCGTCCGACGCGCTGAGCTTCGGCTTCCACCGCGTCGAGGTCGTCGGCGCGCTCGTGAGCATCCTCGTCATCTGGGTGCTCACGGGCGTGCTCGTGTACTCGGCGGCGCAGCGCTGCCGCGAGTTTGCGCGCGAGGACGCCGCGCAGGTCGTGGACGGCAAGACCATGTTCATCGTCGCGCTCATCGGGCTCGTCATGAACGTCGTGATGATGCGCGTGCTCGGCAGCGACGGCCATGGCCACTCGCACGGTATTGACGTGGGCGGCCACGGCCACTCGCACGGCCACAGCCACGCTCACGGCCACGCTCACGGCGACAACACCCCAGTAGACACATCCAGCGACAATCATAACGAGCGCCACAGCCACGACCACAGCCATGATGGCCACGGCCACAGCCACGGCTCACTCGATCACGAGGGCCACGAGGAGCTCGAGCCGAGTGAGGACAAGATGCCAAGGCGCGGCGGTGTGTTCGCGAGCCGCTTTGAGAACCTCAACATCCAGGCGGCGTACCTCCACGTGCTGGGCGATCTGCTGCAGAGCGTGGGCGTGACGATCGCGGGCGCCGTGATCTGGTGGAAGCCGTCGTGGCAGCTCGCGGACCCGATCATGACGTTCGTGTTCTCGCTGCTGGTGGTCGCCACGACGATGGGCACCGTGCGCGAGAGCCTCCACATCCTCATGGAGGGCACGCCGCGCAAGGTCTCGTACGTCCAGGTCGAGCGCGGGCTCGCGTCCTGCCGCGACGTGGTCGCGGTCCACGACCTCCACATCTGGTCGCTGAGCTCCAACAAGCCGGCGCTCGCCGTGCACCTCGTATCGGCCGACCCGGACGCGAGCCTCGCGGCCGCGCAGCACTTTCTCATCCAGGAAGGCATCATGCACTCGACCATCCAGATCGAGCGCCCGGCGACCGAGTACCCACAGCAGTGCGCCGGCGAGCGCCGCTGCGCGTGATCCCAACGTACGGGAGGGAGGTGGATTGGCCTCCACGTGGCGACAAAGTAAAGCAAGAAATATGCCAAAAAAATCGCATTGGAATCCATCCTTTGAAGCGTGCAGCTGTTGTAGTCTCTGTTGGTAGATATTCTAGAAGAAGCACGCGTCGATCTCTCCGAGCGCGCGGCGAACGTCTGGCTCCTCGGCATCTCCAACGCCGTGAAGACAAAGGAGCCGGCCGGCATCGTGGTCGCAGGGATCACTTCTGGCACCCGAAGCTCATCGACCGGTCGATCGCGGGAGAGCCCGGGGGCGACACCACAAGCGACTGGTACCGCGAGGCGACGCCGCGTCCTGGCCACGTGCCGCTCGGCGTCTCGGCCGGGAACGAATCAAACACTTCGCCCTCGCACAGGCTCGTCGGATAGAAGCGGATCGTCGTGCCTTCCGGCCCCTGCGCCTTCCACCGGATTGCGTCGATCACTGGGGGGTAGCAGCCGCTAAGGAAAAACACTTGTTGAGTGGCGGCCCTTCAAGAGTGAAGAAGGTCATGCCAGAGGCGTAAAAAAAGACGGCAGGATCCGTGGGAGGCGCTGGCGTCGTCTCCGTGGGCGTTGGGACCGTCGTCGCCGGAGTTCGTGTCTCCGTGGGCGTTGGCGCCGCGGTCGTAGGAGCCGGTGTTTCCGCCGGCGTCGGCGTCGGTGCGTCCTCGCAGCTGGAGCGAAGCGAGTCAGCGGCCGTAGCTGAGAGCACGGAGGCAGTGAAGACGATAGCAATCTTGAGGACCGAAAAAGCGGTCGAAGCCTTCATCGTATTACGAGCACTGGAGCGTTGAGTGGGGCCAAAAGAATTGGGAATGCCAGGTATGTATCGGTCCCCAGTGTGAAGCCGGACAGCGCCTCGGCCAGCAAAACCGCAAAGGCAGCGGAGGCGTTCAGTACTGCTCCGCATGGCTCCATCGCAGTGTGGAAGAGAGCAGTTTCGCTGAATCTGTCGACGATGTGGCCGGTGCATCGACCGGACGGAACGCGCCATCGAACACCGATGGCAACGCTATCATAACAGTGTGGAAGTGCACACGAGGGACCGCAATCGATGTCAGCAGATCCGAAGAACGCTCTGTCCTCCTTGCAACAATTGCGGGAGAGGATCGCGAGGGACAACAGCGCTTCGCTCTTGGCTTCGTAAGGGGAAGGAAAGGGGGACAGAGAACGCAATACCGACACGATGTGGTTGAGATTCGCACAAAATGGGCGGGTTCGCCGGCGACGGATCGAAGGAACGTGTTCCCTGCATGACCACGATGGTCTCGGATACTGGCTTCACTTTTGACATCCAAAGGCGTTCGATCGGTCGATCGCGGCGTCTCGCGCCGAGCGCACAACGAACGTGTGGTACTTGGGCATCTCCGTCGACGAGAACTTGCCGGGCGCGTCGGCCGGGAACTCGTCGCTCGCGTCGCCGGCACACGCTGCCGTACGGAAGAGCTGGACAACCGCGCCGGATGGGCCGATCGCGCGCTCCCACTGGATGGTGGCGAGCGCGTCATGGGCACGCAGACAGCCGTCCCACGAAACGCACGCGTCGAGCGCCGGCGCGTCTCGCGTGCGCGCCACGACGCCGCTGGTTTCCACGAACTGCACTGTCGGTGTCGGCGCCGGCTCGGGCGTGTCAGTGGACGGAGGAGTGGTCGTCGTCGGCGCTGGTGTCTCGGTGGGAGTTGACGCGTCCTGGCATGTGGAGCGAAGCGAATCTGCGGCCGCAGCCGAGGCGGCGACGAGAAGAGCCACGGCCGGGAACGCGAAGGACGCCAAGAGCTTCATGGTGGGAGGAGCGCGGGGACTTGCTGGCGGGATGGCTGAGTGGAGACTCGGTCTTTGGCGTGGCAAAAGGACTACCGAACCCTCACCAGGCTGTTTGTCGTGTCGAGGGATTTGTGTCGCAAATCACCTGTGTGTGAAAGAGAGAGAGAGAGAGTTCTGCTGGAAGGATCTACGACAAGGCCAGGCCGGAACCTGAACGGCCATCCGTTGCCGAGGACGTGTAATGCTTACCGAGCATGGTTCAATACTGTATCGGAGCAGCAGGCTCCAGCTCCTGTGTCTCTCCTTCCAGTGCATATTATCCTATAACGTAAACAAGTGCAGTGGGCGAGTGCGAGATCAGCAGTGGAGTCATTGCGGGGTGCTGGATGATAATAGTGCTTGTATGTATGTATCTACGGAGCGAGGGAAGTGCAGCGGTCGCGCTCTCCGGTCCGCGTCTCCTTCGGCCTCTTTGCATCACCGCTGGTAGTAGTCTCCGCGAGTCTCACTTCCGGCAGCCGAAGGCGTCCGATCGATCGATCTCGGGGTCGCTCGCGGACACCACGACAAACGTCCGGTACGCCGAGACGTTGTCCAGTGGCGACGTCCCGCTGGTCTTCTCGACCGGGAACGAGACGAACTCGTCGCCCTGGCACTGGCTCGTCGTGTAGAAGCGGATCGTCGTGCCCTTGGGCCCAAGCGCCTGCCACCGGATCGCCGCGAGCTCCTGGCGGAAGCAGCCGCCCCAGCCGAAGCACTTGTTGATAGGCGGCTCCCCGAAGCGGAAGATGGGCACGCCAGACGCGCTGAAGAACGTCACGGGGTCCTCGAGCGGCTCCACGGTCTCCGTTGGCGCAGGCGTTTCTGTCGTCGGCGCCGGCGTTTCCGTCGGTGTGAGTGCGGGTGTCTCGGTAGGCGCCACCATCGGCGCTGGCGCGTCTTGGCAGGTTGCGCGGAGCGATTCAGCGGTCGCCGCCGGGAGCGTCGACGCGGCAACGAGGGCAACGATGGTCGAGAGCTTCATGGTGGTGGGGAGAAGCTAGAGGAGACTTGGTGGCGACCGAGTGGAAAGGAAAATGTGATCCAACCGCCAGGGTCTGTGGCACCTGCACGGCAGAGGATAGCAAGCACCAGATCCGCCACAGTGGCGACCTACCTATTTCACGCAGTTGCTCTCTCTCTCTGTTTCGTTCTGAACATGCAGCGAATGAGTTCTCTGGACTGTTGAGCTGCAAAGCCGGTGCACCGGACAACTCACCTTGCGCATGTAACAGATCATCGAAACCATCGGAATGGCAACAAGCGCAATTGTGACATTCGTATCAGTAGTGTACCACCCACGTTGCCAACACACATCTTCTCTCCAACTACTCTCTCCCCGCCTCTGCCAATCTGTCATACACATACACCGACTCAGGGCGTGCAGTTTGGCAATCGCCGGATCTTCTACAGCTGTGAGAGCTGCTCGAAGAGCTCCGCGTGGCCGCACAGGCGCGCCCACTCGGGCAGCCACGCGACCTGCTTGACGTCCTCGGGGCGGTGCGCCAGCCAGAGCTTGACGTAGGGCGCGGTCCACGCCGGGTCGAACGCCAGCGGCTGCCAGTCCCCGGCGGTTCCGTGCGAAGGTCTCCCCAATGGGTACGCGTCGCAGAAGCTGGTCCAGCACGGGAGCCGGGTCTTCCGGGACGCCGGGAGACACTCGAGCTTGGGGCCCTGGTTCGCCGGGTGCGCCAGCACGAACGCCACAACGTCGAGGTGGCCGCGCATGGCGCACCGCCAGAGCGTGTCGCCGTCGACCTTGAAGAAAGGCCCGGCCAGCGCGAGCCACGCGACCATGGACGCGTGGCCGTTGAGCGCGGCCTGCGTGAACGTGTCGTCGTGCATGAGCTTGAACTCGTAGCTCATCCAGCGCGCCACCACGCGGTTCCAGAGCTCGACGTGCTTGGCGCCGGCCGTGGCGAGCGCGAGCCACTGCGCCGTGGGCTTGTCACCGCGCTGCACCGCGCGGCTCATCGCCGTCTTGCTCGCTGTGCGGATGCCGCGCGCGTCCGCGAGCCACTGCAGGACCGGAAGGCTGTTGTCGGACACGCAGGCCGCCTCCACGGCGGCGGTCTCGGGGAGCAACGCGACCGGGCGGCGCTTATGGAGCCACTTGAGCGCGTCCACGTGGCCGCCCTCGAGCGCCGCGAGGAATGTGCCGGTCGTGATCGAGAGCGCGTCGCAGTTGGCGTCGAGCCACTTGAGCGCGTCCACGTGGCCGCCGCGCGCCGCGCCGTCCATCGCGGCCTGTGTGCAGCCCTCGGAACGGTTCTCCCAGAGCCACTCGAGCACGTGCTCGTGGCCGTGAGCCGCGGCACCGTCCATCGCGGCCTGCGTACAGGACCACGCGTAGACCGCGCAGTCGTCGTGCATCGCCGCGAGAAGCCCGAGGTCGCCCTGTGCGGCCACGACGTCCATCGCGCCGCTGTACGCGCGCTCGGTGGCCCAGCCGTAGACCGTCTGCACGGGCGCGAGGTGGCCGCCGGCCGTGGCCAGGTACTTGCGGTGGACGCGCTGGTTGTTCGCATTGACGTACTCGACGGTCCACGTGAGCGCGAGCAGCTCAAAGTCGTACGACAGCAGGTAGTGGAGGTCGGTCTCGTAGGGCCGCAGCGGGTCGAGCGTGGCTGCCATCGCGCGCTCGCCGAGCCACCGCGCGACGTGCAAGTGGCCGTGCGCGGCTGCGACCGCCATGGCCTCGTGCGGCTCGTACTTGGTCAGCGGGTGTAGCCAGGCGACGGCCTCGAGGTCGCCGCGTTGCGCGGCCGCGTACATCGCCACGGGCGCGAGCGGAGGCTCCGCGAAACTAGGCAGCGCGATCTGCTCGACCGGCGGCAGCGGCGATGGCTGCGCAGCGTAGCTATCGAGGCTGCCGCAGCTCAGCAAGCGCAGCGTCGCGACGCGGCAGCCGCTCGCGGCCGCGCAGCGCAGCACGAGCGGGTCGCACAGGTCGCCGAGGCAGCCGTCCGAGCGCTGCGCGAGCAGCGCGCGCGCGCCGTCGTGGAGCTCCGCGTCGATCGCCCAGGTCACGAGGCTCACAGCGTCCTTGGGGGCGATGGAGGCGGCCAGCAGCGCCGCGACCTCGGGCCAGTGGAGCACGTCGTGGAGCGACGGCATGAGCGCTTGCCTCGAGGTGCGCTTGGCTGTGTGTGTGGTGCCTGGTGGATTGGAGTATGGACCGACCGGCGCCGCACGGGCGACCCCTCGCTTTCTTCCCGTGTTGTGGGTGATCAAGGTAGACTGCCCACGCTGGCGTGAAGAGGCGGCGCGGTGCCGTCATTCCGACTCAGGAATGATGGCCCCACGCGTGACGGGATTCCAGGTGTAGTAGAGATCAGGACAGGCGGAAGCGTACGCGAGTACGAAAACGTCACCTCTTCAAACGCGGGGCGCTGCCCACGTCATACGTCATGGAAGAAGGTACTCTATGCGAGTCGCAGCGCAACCGCGGAGGGGAGCGAACCAATCGACATGCTTCGGTCTCATGAGCTGCTCAGATGGCTACATTTCATGTACACCACACGAGAGAATCAGCGTACCCATCAAAGACCGTCACTCTGATCTCCCCAGTCGCTGAGTTCGACGAAGCGCCAAGCAAACAAACAAAAAACACTCAGACGGACGCGAATGGCGCGGCACGAGAGCAGCGCGCGCGGGATTAAAGTCGTGCTCGTCGGCGACGTGGGCACGGGCAAGTCCTCGCTCGCGCAGCGGTTCGTGGCCGACGACTTCTGCCAGTATAATGAGCCCACGATCGGCGCCAGGTTCCTGTCCAAGACGGTCGTCATCGACAACACACCCATCCAGTTCCAGATCTGGGACACATCCGGCCAGGAGAAGGTAAGCTGTGTACAGCGTGATCGGCCAGGAGAGAGATCCACACGCGCGATCTGTGTGTGCAGTACCAAAGCCTTCTCATGTCATTCTACCGCAACGCGGCGGCCGCGATTGTCGTCTACGATATCACCCGACAGGTTGGTCGATCTACACGCCGAACTGTGGTAGTATGTTGCGTTTTTCTCACCATGTGTGGTGGTCATACATGCAGCAGTCGCTCGCAACCGTGGACCAGTGGGCGCGCCAAATCCAAATCGTGTGCTCCGGAAAGGCGCAGCTCGCCATCGTCGGCAACAAGAGCGATCTGGCCGTGAAGCGGGTGCGTGAGCAGCGCTTACGGTCATTCTGGGGGCTGCAAGTACCAGTAGCTGACACCGTTGGCGTTCTCGTTGATGGTTTTTTCAGCAAGTGTTAGAGGCCGACGCCAGAGCGTACGCCGCGGGGATCGGCGCGCTGTTCCTCGAGACGAGTGCCCAGGACGCCACGGGCGTTTCGGATCTGTTCACGCAGCTCGGCCGGGCGGTGATCGCTGCTCGCGCAGCGGAGAGCGCGCCGCCGTGGACGCTCACGAGCCTGTTTACCGGTGGAAGCTGGTCGGGCTCGTTCTTCGGCACTAGCAGCTGAGATGGCTACATTTGATGTGTTCCACATGATTTTGGGTAATGTACAGTATACTACCCGAATACAGGCACCTACCATAGGGCACGATGTACCTACAAGGACCATCACTCTGAAATCACCTCACTTCCTAGGTTTTTCCCCTTCCCTTTTCCGCACGATGGACCGAGTTTGTTCCCTGTGCTTTGTTCTTGCTCTTCCGAACTCGAGGAACAAACGTCTAAAAAGTTCGCGCGAAGACCGCGGCGGACTACACGTCTAAACCTCCCACACGCATCCCACAGTAATGGCGGACGGCGGCAAGGCGCGCGAGGTGAAGGTGGTGCTGCTGGGCGACACGGGCGTGGGCAAGTCCTCGCTCGTGCTGCGGTTCGTGACCAACAACTTCCGCCCGTACTCGGAGTCCACGATCGGCGCGTCGTTCATGTCCAAGATGATCGTGGTCAACGACACGCCGATCAAGTACCAGATCTGGGACACGGCCGGCCAGGAGAAGGTAGGCTCATTCCCTTCGTGCTACATGGAGAGAGAGAGAGAGAGACTCAGTGGCGTGTTCTGTATGTGCAGTACCACAGCCTGGCGCCGATGTACTACCGCGGCGCGGCCGCCGCCATCGTCGTGTACGATATCACGCGCAAGGTACGAGGTGTTCTGGCGGGAATGGCGCGGTTGTGGCTATAATCGTATTGAGTGGGATTTGATTGTGATTGTAGCAATCGCTGCAAACGCTGAAGAACTGGGTCAAGGAGCTCAAGCAGCTCGGGCCGGACAACATTGTGATCGCCATCGCCGGCAACAAGAGCGACCTCGAAGAGAAGCGGGTACGGCGCGAGCGGAGACTCTGGCGACTAGCACGATAGACCGGTCGCTGACATATCATGTCTCGTGTGGGGTGTGTTTGTATCTTTTCAGGAAGTGCCGGCGTCGCAGGCAAGAGCGTACGCCGAGGAGATTGGCGCGCTGTTCATCGAAACGAGTGCGAAGGAAGACACGAACGTCTCGGACCTCTTTATTCAGATCAGCCAGGCGCTCCCGACGGCCTCGACCGAGAGCAACGCGCTGCCCGAGATCGTGGACCCGTACGGCGGCGGCAAGAAGAAGAGCGGGTGCTGCTAGGCGTAGCGCTTCGCTTCCGTTCTCGTTCGTTGATTCTCCACTCTCCTCCGTCAGTGCGGCCGCTTTGATCCGAACCAATCGCCACATCCCGCGCGGTTCCCATACATTCGTTAACAACCAAACTACAACAACAACAAAAACGCACTTGAAGGGAGACAGCCTTGTTCTATTTTGTTCGACGTGGACGTGTAGCAGGGGATGCAGTCACCAATCCTTGAGCTGACGCTTGACTTCGCGCTCATCGTCGCGCTTGCGGTTGTCCACTTTGTTGGCCTTAAAGCATTGTGCCATGATCACTTTGATCCATCCCGTGCTGCCCACTTCAAGGCGCACTGGAAGCTAGTCACGAACGAACAACAGGCGCGGTGAGTGGTGCGCGAAAACGACAAGAGCGGCAATGCGGTCGTGACGTACCAGCAACGCGTTGGGCTGTTGCAGGAACGTGTGCATGCGCTTGAGCTCGGATTTATTCGCCAGTAGCTTGCGGACGCGCGTGGGCTCAGGGCGGCCTATCAGTCCGCTTCTCCAGACTGCTCAACGTGGCAGGATAGATCACGTTGGCGGCGCGTTAGTTTCCGTAATGGCAACCAGACAACAAATCATACAGTACCTGGAATCGTCATCTGATGGAGAAACAACTCGCCCTTGTAAAACTCCCCGAACGCCGCTGACAGGTCAGCGTTGCGGTCGCGCAGCGACTTGACCTCGGACGGCTTCAGCTCAATGCCGAGCGACCACTCCTTGTCGATCTCGTAGCCTTTGCGCATGAACTTGTGGTTGCGAACGAGCGGCCGAACCGGGTAGTCGCGCAGGCCTCGCGCTTGCTGCGCTCCCCATGGAGCTTCGAAAAGCTCATTCGACAGACCATCGGTTGACGCAGTCGTGGCTGCGCCCCATGGCCGCCGCCGCAGCGCTGTCGGCGACGCCGTCCGCCGAAGTTGCCGCAGCAGCATCGCCATGTTCGACGTGGTGGAATGTTCGATACTCGCTTGAGTGACATCTCCAACTTTGGAGCTCTTCGTAAAAAGATCGTTTCCCAAAAGCAAGTGTACTTCGATGCGATTGGCTGTAAATAGTCGTAAATACGGTTTTCCGAACGAGTGGGCGCCAAGCGACACCAAAAGCCGACAACGTTTCAATCAACTCCGTTGGTCTCACTTGAGAACACCGCCGCGGAAGCGCGGACACGTGATGCGTAGCTTGACCTCGGACCCGATGATCGCCAATATCTCTAGAATTACACTGACTCATCGAATGAGGAGAGAATCCACGTTGAGGGACCGCTTTGTAGCCGATAGACCTGTGTGTGTTCAAAGCGAGAGGAGAATGATGAGATCCGAGCTTTTTTCTTTAGGAAGTGCCGTCAGATCATGTTGAACATTATGACGAGACACAAGCTTCATCTTGGCTCCTGCGGGGCCTGCTGATACTCCTCTCCTCCACACCAATTTCGATTGAAAAGCCAAAAGTTTGCGTGTTACTTCTAGTATGATACAAGCGTCTGCGCATTCTCCCCGGTCATAAACTCCTTGCGGCCAGGACGCCATGCCTTCCTCCTCCTCCTAGCTCGCTGGGCGTTAGCTTGTGGTGGGCTTGATGTTCCACGCGCACGATGAAAGCCCCACTGCGAACGCCTGCACCGGCGCGAGCGGATAGCGGAAGTCGAGCGCGAACTTGGACTTGGAGAACTTGCCGAACTGCATGACCACGCGGTTCGCGCCGTTCGGGTCGGCCGGGCCCGTGGTGCTCGCGTCCACGCGCGCAGCCGCTCCGATCGCCGGCTCGTCCTCGACCATCAGCATGAAGTTCTTGGCCGAGGCCTCGCGGATGCGGCCGCCGTGGAACTTGAGCATCAGACTGTTCACTTCCGGGCACCACACCGGCAGCTTGCTACCGATCTTGATGCGGTCGCCCGTCGGAACGTCGAACTTGAACATGTGCTGGCGGTTGTGCGGCGACGGCGACGTCACAAGCTCGCGCTTAGGGCCATTGCGCGGCGTGCCGCCCGAGGGCGTCACCGCACGGCTCACGCGCGGGCACCACACGACACGCGAGCGCCTGTCCTCCATCACCGCAGGGATGACGACGCTGAAGCAGCGCATCTCCGAGCCGACAACGCCCGCAGCCTTGGTGTAGTGCGAGATGTCGGCCAGGAGCTGACGGTCGGCGCCCTCGACCGACGTGGTCGCGTCCTCCTTTGTGTTGCAGCACGAGAAGGTGCTGAAGCTCATATCACAGCCTTCACAGCCGCAGTTATAGAGCTTGAAGTTGTTGTCCGAGGCCTTGCGCAGCACGGCACAGTAGTGGCCCGTGGGCTCCTCGCCTTCCGTGTCGGGAAAGTGCTCGTACTGCGAGATGTAGAACGTGCCACCGACCTGCTTGGCGCTGAGCAGGAACTGATCGTTGTTCCAGTACATCTTGTACTGGTTCTTGTTCGTGCGCTCAACGGTCGAGTAGGTCCACGACTTGGACTGCGTCGGGCTCAGGCATTCCTCGGCGATGTACTCGCGCGCGTGGCCGCTTTCGAGCATGTCCATGTCCTGGAACTGGTCCTTGCGGATGGAGCTACCCCAGGTGTCAGACGTGGGCGACACCGTCTCGGTCTTGGTCTCCGCTGTGGAGAGGCGATCCGTGATGAGCTTGGTCGCCTTGCCGAGAAAGCCCATGGGGCTACTCGTCTCCAGGGCACCAACGGTGCTGCTGCTCGCACTGTCCGAACCGGCCGGCTGCGCGGAGCTGGAGAAGTCGGTTGAGATGAACAGGTTGTTCTGGCGACGCATGGTGTCCGTCATGGTGGTTGACTTTCGCTTCGCTTCTGAGAGAGGCTTGGATGTGACTGCTTCGGGTTGGAATCGAAAGTGACGGGAGTTGATGGAGCTGTCGGCGGTTGGCGTTGGCGGCGTGAGCACCTGGGCCTTGCTTGGTCGTCCTCTTGTTGTCGCTCGCTGCTTTCTCTTGGAATGTCAAACGCCTCACCCACCTCGCGTGCTCACTCGGCCGCCTCCCTTGCTGACCAGAACCTCGAACCCATACCCGCTCAACTCCTTGTACCGGGCTCGTTTCTTTCCTCGTGGCTTATCCTGAGGGCGCAGCCGGCTACCTGCACGTCGGTCACCAAGAATACAAGCTCTGGCTCCTGGCATCTGATCGGTCAGTTGCTTCAAGCCCTCGAGAGTACAGCCTATTCTTACCTCGCGTCAGCCCTAATAAGACTGCAAGCCTTCGATCCTAGACAAACTTTTGCCTGTATTTTCACCCAGAGACTGCCACCCCAAAAAGCGAACATACCCAACCGAGCACTCAAATAAAACCATACGTACTGTACAAATGGGGAAGTCACGGTCCATTTACGAGCGTATCTGTCAGAAAAAAAAGAACCCTGGGTGCATCATGTCGCGCGACTCAACCCACGACAGCTTCGTGCTGTAAAGACTCGTACACGTTGGATGTCGTGAGAAGCTGCATCTCGAACGGTACGCGCGCCTGCTCGGCCGCAGTTTTGCCGTGGTGGAGCTGTACATTGCCATTGTTGGCGAGCTGTAGAGACGCGAGGAACATACGGCACACTTCGAATTGGCTGAGGCCACTGACGACTTCACCGAAAGGCACCGCCTCCACATCGAGATCGTCGTCCTCTTTTTCGCCTTGCTTGCGTTTCCGTCGCTTGTTAGCTTTCTTGTCGGGACCTGCGGACGACTCCAGGTGTTCCAAAATGTTGCGGCCGTACTTGTGAATATCGAAAGGCGGATGAGCGTCCTGCTCTCGCAGAATCGGGCTGAGCTTCTCCTGCCAGTCGCTCACCTGGCGTGTAAGATCCGTCTCGCGAATGTACTTTTCCGTACCCTTCATGAAATCTTCGAGATGCTGGCGACAGATTTCTTCGTAGCTCAGAGTTCGCTCCCCACCCTGCTCCGATCCCGTTTGCCCAAAACCGCCGTTCTTGAGCATTGCGGCACTGTCAAGCAGTGAATATGAGGTGTTCTGGCCCCAGTCGTCCACCTCACCTCCATCGTAGTCAATTCCGTTGTCTGCTCCGCCATCGTCGTCTTCGTCGTCGTCACCGCCACCTCCATCCATACCGTGTGCCTGAGGATCTGACACGTATGCGTCATTCATGCCCAAACCAGCGCCGTTGTTGTTGAGCGCCATGGCGTGGATTTGCAGCTCTTCCTCTTCTTCAGCCTGCTCCTGAAGCAAAATGGCCTGCGCACTCTGCTCTTCCGACGCAACGCACTTGCGCATCAGACTCTTCCATTTGGTCTCGAGACGCCACAGTGACTCGCAGCTCGTCATCAGACACTGCGATTTGCAGTACTTTTTCTTGAACTTGGTCTCAAACGCGCGGTCGTCGAGGTCATTCCATAGCCAAGTGGACCACTGCGGTCGGTTCGCACTGAGGAGGAAACGATCTTTGAACGCTGGGTCGTCGACGCCATCGATCTCGTCCTCCTTTTTCTTCTTCTTGTTAGCGAGCATCTTCTTCGCACTGTGGGCAGGGTAGGATCTCCCCTTGCGGAAGGGACGCACGGTGGATTTACATGCGTCATACGGGTCAAGCGGGGCCCACGGATCCTTGGCATCTGCTGCTGCGCCGGCACGAGTCCCACGAGTCAAAGTTTTCGACGCGGACAACATGGCCGCACCAGCAGAGCTGCCGTACGCAGGCTCAGGCTTGATCGGCTCCGCGAAAATGTCTTCCATGCCACGGTTCTCTGCATCATCGTGGCCATCTGCTTCATCGTAGCCGCCGCCAAATTCGTACCCGCCATCGTCCATCGGGTCGTTGTGGTCGCCACTATCATCATCGTAACCTCCGCGGTCGCCGCCGTCGCTGACGATGGATGTGTTCAGTGCGTCAAAGTTGAGCTTGGCCATGGGCGTCTGCTGGAGCCGATGGTGCGCTGGAGTCGGCGCAAAGCCGCCGGCGTACAGGGCCTGCTCGTTCTTGAGGTACTTCTTACTCACCTCGTCCATGAGCAGCACGCCGCTCGGGTGCAAGTGGCACGACAGCAGCTTGAACGTCTCCCCGTGGTCACGCTCGTCGGGCACGAGCGATCCCATGAGCGCGATTGAAGCCCTATATCAGCGAGAAAACAGCATCACACGGTCAGTTCACCACCATCCCACCGGACGCTCCGCCAGAATGTTCCTACTGGATGTTGTTCTTGCTCTTGACCATGTCGGGCCGCCCGTGGCGCGTGTGCATGGGCTGCTGCGCCGATTTTTTCAACGTGATGTTGCGCGCCTCCTCGACCTCGTCGTAGATGGGCAGCGGGTTCGCGAACGCGTCGAGCGCCTCGCGCTTGCGGCGCGGCTTCTTCTTGCCATCGCCGTCCACCGCGCCGTCGTCGTCGTCCGCGCCGTCGCCGGCGTTGTCGTCACCGTCATCTTCATACGCGCCACCAACGCCGCCTGGTCCGCCATCCTGCTGCTTGGAGAGATGCGCGAGCGTCTGGAACACGAGCGCGTACAGGTACTCGACCTTGCGGCTGTAGATCATGCTCGTGCCTTGGATCAGCAGCGCCGCCTCGGCAAAGTTCATGAGCTGCGCGCCGCTGCTGCTGGCGCTGGTAGCAGCGACGGGCGCGGGCGCGGGCGCGCGGACGCCATCCTGGTCGAACGCTATCGTGAGGTGCTCGAGCTCGTCCAAATAGTCTTCGAGCTCCTGCGCGAGGTCGATGTTCCAGTTCTTGCTCAGATCTCTGCGCACACAAACCCGTTAGAGACGCGAGAACCGCGGGTCCGGCACAAGAGGTCCATGCGCCTGAGATGGCGTGCGTCTAACACGCACCGGATGGGCTGCAGCAAGTGCTGGAAGCGCGAGCTCTCGCTGCTCATGGTGGTCGGCGAGGAGGTTTCTTGGCGCCAACGGCTTTACTGTGCCGGCAGAGCCAACGCCGTTTTGAATTTTGAGCCTGAGAAATGTCGCGTGAAGGTTGCTTGAAAATACACAAAACCGGTATCCAAACTGGTGTCATTCCAACGGGGTTGAAGTCACTTCTGGTTGCTCCCAAGTTGCCGTTTTATTCCATTTCCCATCACGCAGATCGCAGAGGGGAAATTCCTCGGCGTATATCGCGGTCATGCGGATGTGTAGCCACCCGTGTGTTGTCTCAATGTGAAGAACCATCTCTTCTGCGTCGAACTGTGTGCGTTGAAGGGAGTTGCGTGTCGTGTCGCCCGAACGACCATGCGACGATGCGAACGCTGCCGGCTACTGAGAGGGGGGCGGCGGGTGTCCGGGGTGGAACCGCCGCGCTTCAACGGTCGCCTCGCGAATGTGTCGCGAACAGCCACACAGTCCCCATCGCTCGCTTCTCCACTAGCTCAGTATTTTTCCATCTTCGTGGCGATGGCGCAAAGTCCGCGCGATGGCGGCGCCGACGCGGCGCTGTTCGACGCGTCGCTCGGCTCGCTTCCGACGCTCATCGTGCCCGACGACCCGGTCAACGGCGCCATCGAGAAGCCCAAGACGCCGCCACCAACCGCGCGGTTTCTGCCGCCGATCGGTGGACTCGAGATCCCGCTCAAGGAAGCTGAGGCTGAGAAACACAACACGCCGGCCGTGTCCGCGAGGCTGGTGCAACCGCCGAACGACACAGCCGCGCGATCGCCCGTCGTCTCGCCACGCGCTCCGCCAGTACCTCCGCCAGCGGTAGCGACGGAAGATGCAGCAGCTGTCGCGTCGGCAATAGCTACATCGCCGCGTGGACTCGCAGCGGATCCTCCTCCAAATGAGCCGTCGCCGTGGGGCCCGGCCGAGGCGCCCGTCTTCGACTCACTGCTGGCGCCGCTGTCTGCATCACTGTCAGGTGGAGTGCAAGTACCAGCAGTTGGGAAAGCAGCCGAGACGGTCGTCGCCCCGCAGGTTAGCAGCAAGGACTACCGCACGATGGCGAAGCGCGCGATCGCCCTGGCGAAACTGGACCGACTCGCGGGTGGGAACAAGTCAGTGTTTGACGCCGACATGAACGATATTGGTGCACTCGGAATCGGCATGCAGCTGTACTTTATGCTGACCAAGTACCTCGCCATCACGTTCCTGATCATGGGCATGATCTCACTACCGACAATCATCGTGAATCTGTACGGTTACGGCGTCATCGATAGCATGGCCGACCCGCTATCGCTCGCGTACGCGTCGCTGGGTAATCAAGGTGTGAACCCCGATACTGCAAGTGACCAAGACAAATGCATGCCAAAAGGATACGTGGACTGCAACTGGACCACCGTCGACACGCCATTCACCACCGACCCAATCACGGTATCGTGGATCATCACCGTATCGGACGTAGCTTACTCTATAGTCTTCACGGGCTTCTTCCTCCTGTATCGGCATAATGCGCGGAAAGCGATCGATGCACATCTGAACGAGAACCTCACACCGGCGAAATATGCTGTATTCGTAAGAGGGTTACCAGCGGATGCCACCGAATCGGAGATCCTGGAACACTTCAACTCGCGGTACGACCCGACAAAGGAGGAGACCTACCACCCACTGTGGCTTGGCTGCTGCTGGGGGAGGCGCCGGAAGGTCAAGAATTCTGTGTCTCGAAGAGCTGCGAATCGGTCGACAGTCCAAAACCTCGACCACCTCGCAGTCACGACCAGCATCACAAAAGAGCTATATCTAAACACGTGGATCGCAGAGGTGAGCATTGGGCACCCCACTGGTGGTCTGCTCAAGACGTTTTTGTCGATGGAGGCTTTGACTCGGAGCATCGCTGAGTCTCATGAGCTGGTCAACATATTAGAAGCGGAAAAGAAAGCAGCGCCTGCGACCGGGAAGCTGGCATTCAAGCCCAGTGATGAAAAACTGCTCCAAGCGGCGAAGAAGAAGCTTGAAGACCTGAACGCAAAGATGGAGAAAAAAACAAGCAAGATCAAGGCTTTGAAACAAGGGAAACCAGAGGCTTCCGTGAAAGAGGTCGGTGCCGCAAATATGTCTGTTGCGAAGAAGATGAAGAAAGCCAGTGTGACAGAACACGCTTTTAATTGGGAAGCCTGTGAGTGCGCTTTTGTCGTCTTCAACAACGTCGAGTCACGCCGACGGTGTTTGCAGGATTATCGTGCGTCGACTCGCCGGTTTGCCCGCCGATTTCAACCGAAAGATTTGCGTTTCCGAGACGGAAAATTCCCTCTGATTGTTCGACCAGCACCAGAGCCTTCGAACATCTTATGGGAGAACCTGGAGGTCACTGACCGCGGCCGATTATACCGACGCTCGGCGACAAACTTGATCACTTTTTTCCTCCTTCTCCTTTCGTGTGGCATTATTTCTGGTGCACAATCTGCTCAAGCAGAAATGAAAAAGAAGATGGTCTCACCAGCGTTTTGCGACGCAGCACTTCCCCTAGTCTTCTACGGGAACGATTCCTTCTACGAGAACGGTCGCCTGGAATGGCATTTATCGTGGAACGCAAACAAGACCTGCACGCCTACCGATTCAGGGCAGCCACGGTACCATATTGCTTACGACAACGGCATCGTGAACGAGGACCTCAACATCACCAGGCGAGCAAAGACATTTGGGACTTCGCTTCGGTGTATTGACCCATGTATTCCTGAGTCCTCGAACAAGACATGTAGCACCCTGCCCTGCTTCAACCAAGACTTGCTTGACGAAGGCGATGTGTGTGAAACATATCCTGAGACAAACATTTTGTTCTGTCTTTGCAAAGCCGCTGTTGCAGATAGTGTTGAGACGTACGGCATCGTGGAAGGTCCAAGGAAACTGTGGCAGGAAATGCTTCCGTGCCGGGCGTTCATCTCGGGCTACATCACGCGCAATGTACTCATGTACGTTGCTGCTGGCATCGTTGTGATCGTGAATCTATTACTCAAGTCGATCCTGCGGGGTTTCGCGCGTTTTGAGGCTCACTCGAGTGAATCTGCGAAAGCGTCAGCGCTTGCCATCAAGATGTTCAGTGCTCAGTTCCTCAACACAGCGATTATTGTCCTAGTGGTGAATGCTTCACTGGGTCTAAAAGGATTCCCACTGCTCGGGGATTTGTTCCAGGGCAAGTACAAAGACTTTGAGCGTGAATGGTACCCCACTGTTGGCATGGGCGTCACCATGACGATGCTCATCAACGCATTCGTCCCCCAAGCCGTGCTGTTTGTTCAGATGTTTATCGTTGGTCCAATTACGCGCTGCCTCAAGCACCGGAAGCTTCGAACTCAAGCACAGATGAACAAGTTGTACGCTGGCCCCGAGTTCGATATTTCGATCAGGTATCCGATGGTGCTCAACTCTCTGTTCGTGACGATGGTGTTCTGCGGTGGCTCTCCAGTCTTGCTCTTCATTGCGTCTCTTACTGCGTTTGGGACGTATTGGTTCGATAAACTTTCGATCATTCATTTGTACAGCGTCAAGACCGCGTACGACGAAGAACTCGGTGAAACGGCGCTGGCCGTGCTACCCTGGACACTTGCGCTCCATTTGGCGTTCTCTACTTGGATGTACGGCAACAAAGACTTGATGAAAGCCACCACGATCGACCTCACTCAAGTGATGGACTTGTTGAACATCGAAGTGGTCGAAGCGAACGGCACTGCCGTGAGTCCGAACGCCCTGTATAACGAGCTTTACACCCAGGCAGCCAAATTTGATATACTTGGTGAGAACGGCCTCGTTGTCAAGGTCGTGCGCAAGAACGCGATGGTCATGTTCCTCTTCTTCGCAGCCCTCGTGTTGATATTGCTCTTGTCCACCGTCGTCTCCCAGATCTTTTGGCCCATCGTGAAGCGCACGGTGGGCCTCGTTGTTGCAGCGCTGTGGCGGAAACTCAAGCAGCGATTTCAGAAATGGAGAGCGAGTCGAAAGGAAAAAGCCAAGGCGACAGCCAAAGTTCATGTCGATAATCGTCCCCAAGAGACCCCACCCATCACTCCGGACGCTGTCACCGTTGCCGCCGTGCCTGCTGCCAGTACCGTTGATCCGACTGTGGTAAATCCAGAGGAACTGCCGTCCACCCCAACGGTGGCAGGAGCGCCCATCGAAGGAGAAGTGAAGACTCTCTCACCTGCAGCTGTTGTTCCATTCCCCGTGCCCGTGGAAAAGCAGCCGAGTGCCGTCGCATCGGCGATCGCTCTGCTCTCCCCGCGGAAAAAAGAGGTCATCATCCCCGAGTTTACAGATTACTTCCGCAAGACGGTGCCGCGACGCTATATCCCAGACAAGCAGCTCGGGTTCCAGCGGAACGAACGCGGCGAGCTCATCCGTGTGTGGCAAGAGGAGACGGTTCAGCATGGCATTCGTCGGTCACCCGGTGAGCACATGCGTACGTGGGAGGCGATGCAGGCCCCGGTGAAGAGCTACGCCATCGAGGCGAACGGCAAGTACCGACTGGCGGTCGCTGAGATCGTCGCCGCGGCCAAGCGGCTCAAGAGCTCAGCCACCCTGGCAGTCGTCACCCCCGCGCCAGAAGAGGAGCACAAGCCGGCGGATGTGGACGCGGCGATTGCTGCCACCGAGCCCGTCACTCTGATCGTGAAGCCATCCCCGAAGCCGACTCCTTGGGACCCACCTATAGACGGCCAGCCTGTGAAGCCATCGCCGAAGCCGACTCCTCGAGATCCTCCTGCAGACGGCCAGCCTGCTGCTACTCCGCCTGAAGAACCCCTCGCGCCGGCCATGGCTGCGTTGCCAACTCCGAAGGGCGACGCCAGCGCAACCAGCAACGAATCGCTCGTGCAAGTCGCAATCCAAGCGGAATAAAGCCGCGTGCTGTTCACATGATCCGACTATCGTGTGCGTATACGTTGTATTTTGTGTTGTTCTCTAGCTAAGAAACAGCTTGCGGAAATCGTCGTTTGTCTTGGGCGCTGTAGCATTCTCCTTCGTGGATGCCGCTCCCGTCTCAGTTGTCGACTTCGTTGCGCTGCTCTCGGCCTTCGCATCCACCGACGCCGTCTTTTTGCGCAGCGAGCGTGGCATGAGACTCGCGGCGGATTTCAGCGGCGCCACGACTCGTGCGTGGGGCTTCATATGCGGTGCGGTCTTCGCCTGGAAGCCCGCGCTCGGCTTGGGCGTCCGCTCGCTCTTCGCCGGCTGCCGCGTCTGCTTCGCTTCCTTCGCTTGCTGCGTCGCCTGCTTCTGCTCGTCGCGGTGCCGCACGACTTGCTGGATCGTCATGCGCGACGTCTTGACCGTCACTTGGTCGCCGAGCTGAAGCTGCAACTCGTGCTGCTTCTTGACCGCCGCGCCCACGAGCGCCGCATCGGCCATTTCCACGAGCCCGTAGTCTTTCGGTCGCCCGCGTCGGTCCGTCAGGATCAGCACCTGCTTCACCGCGGCGGTGTCGCCACCAAGCACCTCCACCAGCGCCGCCTTCAGCTGCTCCTCCGTGATCGGCTCCTTCTCGGGCGGCAGGAGCCCGCCCACGTACACGGTCGTCGTGGCCTTGGGCCCCTTGGCGTCGTCATCACCGCTGCGCGCGCCCGTCTTCTTCGCGTTCTGGTTCGCGCTGTTACCGCCAGACGGCGGCGTGGACCGCTCGACCTTGATGCGTTGCCCATGAAGTTCGGTGCCGTCCACCGCGAGCCCGGCGGTGACGCCGGCGTCGTCGCTGAACTGCACGTACGCCATGCCGCGCGACTTGACGTGGCTGCCGCGCTCCTTGACCACGAGCCGCACCTCGCGCAGCGTCGGCACGAACGCAAACAGCGCGCGGAGCTCGTCCTGCGTCGCCTCCTTGGGCACGTTGCACACAAACAGCGTGTGGTCGTTCGTGAACCGCTCGGTCTTCTTCACGAACTCAGCGTCTCCTGTCGTAGTCGGCTTTTGTCGCTTCGCTGGGGCGGCGGCCGGTGCGCCACTCTCGGGCATGCGCTTCTTGCTCGTGGGTTTATCGCTTGCGACAACAGCCGCAGCAGCCACCGGCGCCTCCGCAACGCCAGCGACGGCGTGGGTCGACGCCTGCTGCGTGAGCCGCTGCATCTCGCTTTGGTACCGCACGCGCACGCTCGCGTACGCGGCGCGGTCACCGACGCCCTCTTCAAACGCGAGCCATCGCTCGAGGATGGCCAGCGGATAGTCCTGCACGTGTTGCGTCCCAGGAGCAAACACCTCGCCACGTAACTGCTGCACCAGCGACTGCGAGGACGCGTGCGTGAACCGGAACTCGTCGTAAAAGCTGAGCCACGCGTCGGCCTGCGCGCCGCGGATCCGCAAAATCTCGACCCACGTCTCGCGCCACTTGGCCGCCAGCAGCTCATCCTCTTCCTCGCCATCCGCGGCGGCCGAGTGCAGCTGGAAGGCGTAAAACTGGGCCTGGAACGTGCGTAGCGCCGCAAGAGCTGTCTCGTCCGCGGCGCCGAACGCCGCCTCGAGATACCGCTCACAGCGCGCGATCGCGGCGTCCACAGCGTCGCCGGCGTTCCCTGAGACCCGCCGCACGACGCTGCAGTAGCTCGTGAGCACGCGCGCCGTGTGCGCGCTGTCCATCAGCGGCGGCGCCGTGCGCGTCATGAGATCCGTCTCGACCATCGCGTGAATCCGTTCGAGTTGAGTGCCTGCCGCCTCCATCGCCAGGAGCCGCTCGACCCAGAACGCCGAGTCGAACGACACGTTGCGCGTCGCGCGCTGTGCGACGCTCAGCAGCGCCGGCGGGTTCGAGGTCCGCACGTACTCGACGTACTGGCTCCAGAGCGACGAGCTCAGGCACACGCTCGCGATGGCGCGCTCAAAGAGCCCCACGACGTACCGGTCGGCGTCCTCGGGCGTGGCCAGCAGCGGCGCGAGCTTGAACTGCGCGTACCGCAGGTACTGGGTCCACACGCGCTCGGGCGCCTCGCTCTCGGCCGCATCCTGCAGCGGTGTGCCCGCCAGCGCCGCCGCGAGCCGCGCCTCAAAGTGGTTGAGCTTCTTGTACACGGCGCCACCAAACACGCGCTGCTGGAAGCGCTCGGCCTCGCGCAGCGCCGCGTCGCGCGCCGCCGCGGGCGCGAGCGTGTTGTACTGGAGCCACGCGCGCAGCTCCGACATGGCGAGGTCGTTCTGCTGCAGCGGCAGCCGCATCTGCCGCGCGAACAGCGCGCGCAGCGCCGCCTCCTTGGCCGCGCTGTCGTCCTCCAAGTGCTGCGCCGTGAGCTCGCGCGCCGTCTTCCACACGTCGTGGCCGGCCGTGAAGTGCGTGCCGACCGTCGCGAGCGCGCGCTCGATCGCGCGCTCCACGGCGCCCCAGTCCGCGCCCGGCAGCTCGTCCTGGCTCTCTATCGTCCCATCAAGCAACATTAGTAAGCGGTTCTTCAAGTCCCACAGAATCCAGATCAATAAACGCACCGGCGAGGAGCGTGAGGTGGTCGACAGCGAGCGCCACGTCCCAGTAATCCCCCGCCGCTTGCTCGTACAGCGCGAGCTTGCGCGGCACGGCGTCCTCTGCGGCGATGAACTCGCGGTAGAGCTCGGGCGTGAGCGGGAACGCGCGCTGGAAGCGCCGGAAGACCGCGACGCGCGCCGCCGCGAGCGCGCGCTGCGTGGCTGCCGGCGCGTGCTCGGGCCAGAGCGTCGTGAGAAAGTACAGCGCCGCCGAGTGCGCGTCGTAGCTGTAGCTCTGCGGCGCGCCGAGCACGGGCGCGAGCGCCTCCAGCAGCGCGTCCGGCACGGCGGCGTCCCGTAACGTCGCCAGCATCGCCGCGCCGTCGATCTCCGGATCGCCGTTTTCTTCGTCCGTCAGCGCCTCCACGGCGACGACGTGCGGCGCGAGCGACGCGTCGTTTTCCTCCTCCTCGTCCGACGAGAAATCCGACGACGACGACATGCTGCTGTTGCTGGGCGCTACGGGGCTTTAAAGGCGGAGAACTTGGCGCCTAGCGCTTCCAGATTGGCAATGTTTGGGTCTCGCAACTTTGGAGCTGCTCGGCATGGAGGCAGAAGATGTGTCGGATAGGAACCGTATAAACATGTTGAATGTGGTTTGCTGTATCAGTTAGCAACCGCTACGAACCCAGGGTCAACTTGAACAAAAGAGTTGCAAAACGAAAAATGGCGGACCCGGCAAGCGAAGCGGACGCGTGGGACGAGTGGGGCGACGACGCGCACGAGGCGCATGACGCGCCGGCGCCGGTGAGCGCACCTTCTGCGTCTGCAGCTGTGTCTGGCGCGTCGATCGCGCCGCCCGCGGCTTCGCCACGCGGCCAGACGCCGCCGCTTTCGCCGCGCGAGCTGCTCGACTGGGCGTGGGACCTCAACGCGCTGGACGCGGAGCTCGCGGCGCTGGCGCCCAGCGCGGCACCGCAGGCGGTGGAGGAGGCTGAGCCGGGCGCGGACGCGTCGCTTGTGGCGCTCGCGGCGCGCGCGGCGCCGACGCAGACGCGGCTAGGGGAGCTGGCGCGGCGCACCCGCGCGATGCGCGCGCAGGCGGCCGTGGCGCAGTGGCGGCTGCGGCGGCTCGCGCGCGGGCTCGCGGCCGACGGGAGCGCGCAGCACGAAGCGGAAGACGAGGAGAGCGAACTGGCGGCGCTGCGGGAGCTCGCGGGCGAGTGGGGCTACGTGGCCACGCCGGAGGAGCAGGCGGAGAAAACCACCGAACTCCACGAGATGTCGAGCCTTTTGCAGCACGCGCTCGCGGCGAGCGAGGCCGCCGAGGACTCGGCGCCGTTCCAGCAGGCGCTCGAGCAGCTCTTCGCGTCGCTGCCGGCGCAGCAGCTCGTGGTGCCCGTCGCGTGGATCCGGCCGAGCGATCCAGAGAAGACGGAGACGGAGGAGGAGGGGGAGAAGGGGGAGGACACCGCTCAACCGCTGGCGGACTCGTTCGTCGCGCGGCTGGTCGCGCTGTGCGACGCCGAGTCGGGGAGCTCGACGCGCGTAACGCCGCTGTCGGACGCGCAGTTGTTCCAGGACACCAAGGACGTCCAGCGCGACGAAATGGTCGTGGGCGGCGCGCATTTCGTGGGCGGCGCCGTCGGGTACGACGCCGTCGTGGACGCGATCGCCGCGCATCTGCGTGCCACGCTCGCGCAGGCGCTGCCCACCGACGCGGGAGAGAACGAGAACGAGACGACGGACGCCACGCTGCGCCTCGCCGCGCAGCACGTGCTCACGGTACGATCACTGTCATCGCTTATGTTATCGGAGACCCTGACGCAAATGTATACATGACCCCAGGCCTGCAACCGCACCGAGTCGGGCGGCTGCGCGTACGAGATCCTGAGCCAGTTCGCGACGCAGCACTCGACGCACCGCGTGCTGATCCGCCCGGCGTCGGCGCGCGCGCCGCCGCTCGAGATCGCGAGCGACGTGGGCGTGTTCGCCTCGCGCGACTTCGGCTGGAGCGTCGGGCTGCGCGTCCGCGTGGCGGCCGAGACGTGGTACTGCGTCTGCGACGCCGACGACCCGACGCGCGAGCTGTGCGAGGTGCAGACGACCTACACGAACCGTCTCGCGTTCCCGCTGGGCCGCACGCCGCTCACGCGCCGCGACCTGCTGCGCCGCGACGGCGGCGACGTGGCCATCGCGCTGCGGCTCGACGCCGCCCCGGACGAGACGGACGATGTGGACGCGCTCTTATAAGACAAAACACGGACGCGACGTTGACATTTGGCTTTGATGGAGAGGGGCAGTTAGGACATTTTCTGTAGGATGCACGGGGGACGCCACGCACGCACGCTCGGCCGGATGTATTTCAAACGCTCGGCTAGAGGATGCAGACGCCGTCGCCGTTGGGCGTGAGCATGACGATGCTGGAGAAGCGCGTACCGAGCGGGTCGTCGTACACGCTCGGCGTCGAGCCGCGCGGGTCGATCGACGAGGCCGCGACCGTGCGCGTCTCGCCCTCGTCCGTGGCCTCGTGGTTCCGCCGGCGCATGTACACGCCGATGACCACCATGGCGGCCACGCCGAGCGCGCCGACGCCGGTGGCCAAGGCGGAGAACGCGGCGCCGCTGCTGCCGGCCACCTTGCGCGCCTGCTGGGCGTTGGCCGCCTTGGCCTCGAGCTCGGCCTGCGCCTCGGGCGAGAGCGTCGTGGCCGCCGGGGCCGCTGCGTCCGCCGTCGGTGCGCCCGTGCGGACGGGCACACTGGGCGTCGTGGCCGCCGGGACGACACCGGCCGAGCCGTCGCCCACGTCCGCCGCGCCACCCGCCGAGCCGGCGCTGCCGTGGCCATCGTGGCGCGAGCCGTCGCCCGGGAAGTGGATCTCGTCGCCGTGGCCGTGCGAGCCGCTGGACGAGCCGTGCGTGTCGATGGCCACGGCCGTCACAGTCGGCGTGGGCGACGGCGTCACGGTGGTCGGCTCGGGCGTCGGTGTGGCCGTGGTCAGCGCCGGTGTGGCCGTGGTCGGCTCCGGTGTGGACGTGGTCGGCGCCGGCGTCGTCGTCGGCGCTTCCGTCGGCGCGAGCTGGGCCGAGACGCCGACCGTGGCCGGCTCGAGGTCGTCGATCTCGCGGGACTCGGTCTTGGGGGCCCCCGCCGAAGACGCCACGGACAACTGGAACTTGATGCTCTTGCTGGACGTGGCCACGCCAAAGTGCTTCTCGTAGTCCGGGCCGGCCGCGTCCGGCACGTCGAACATCATAAAGTAGAACGGCGTGGGCGTCGCGGCCTGCGCGGCCCAGTTGTTGAACGCGGCAAAGTACTTGGCCGCGTTCTCGGTGGACGCGGCGTTGCCGTAGGCCGCCGGGCCGTCCGACGGCCACCCGGTCTCGGTGAGCCGCGCCTTGCCGCCGTACTTGGCCGCGAACTGGCCCCACTGCGCACTCAGCGCGCCCTGCATGTCGCGCGCGCCGCCCGTGGTGAAGAACGGGTAGATGTTGGCGCCCACGACGTCGCTGGCGGCCGCAACTTGGGCCGCAGTGGCCGCGTGGAGCCACTCTTCCAGCCGCTGGACGGTCCCCACGGGGACGTTGGCTGCGGCCGTTCCACGGAGTGCGGACTTGACACGCGCGATGACCTCGGCGATGCGCGCGCCGGACGCGGTGAGCAGGTTCTCGTTGCCGGCGTAGATGGCCACGACCGTGTCCGGTGCGGCCGTGGCGGCGCTGATGGCGGCCTGGATGTCCTGCTCCAGGTACGCGTACTCGCCGCCGTCCGGAGACTGCATCTGGATGCCGAGCGCGACCTTGAGCCCGGCCTTGCGGGCCGCGTCCACGACGCTGTGGCCGTAGAACTGCGCGTGGTACGTGCGCACCGAGTCGAAGCCCTGGGACGCGATGAGCGCAAAGTCGCGCTCCAGCAGACCGGCCACGCCGGACGGCGAGTAGTCAGGCGAGTAGAACGGCGAATAGCAGACACCGGCGGCGTCCGCGGCGCCGAGCGCCACGGCCACAAATGCGGCCACCGCCGAGGCGACCACACGCAGCATGTTGTGGACGGAGAGAGAGGAAGATAACGAGCACCGCGTAGCGTGGACTACGGGCGCCGTTGGGGTATTGTCCGGGTTTCCTGCCTGCGGTCGGAAGGAAATGGAAATGCTCCCGATTGCCCCCTCTGCTGGACGCGGTCCGGAGTCCGCACAGATTCCCGGACGGACATGTGTGGCGGCGGGGATGGGGACGGACGGCAACTGCATGGCGCACGTGGACGCGGGTCGACAAGGGGTAGGTATGGGCAAGCCCTAATCGCATGGAGTGTTCAGCACTCGAATGCGTCTATTGCAGTGGATAATATATTCAACGGCTACATGTACTCATTTAGCGTACCGTATAGAGTATTCGCTTGGACGGGATAGAGTCGGTGAGCGTGAGTTATGTTCTGCTGGGCAATTGAGCGACCGACGATGGGACGAATGTGCGATCCAGAGACGACGCCCAGTGTCAGCATCACAAACTATGGTGCGTCGATCGATCGGCTCGATGCATTTTTGGCTCGATATTTGAACGCAGCGCCACGATGGCAGAATGGGATGCTGCTCGGGTGCACCCAATTCCTGGTGCGCAAGACGCTTCTTGCACCACCGTGGGCGGTGCCGTCATGGCAGTGTGTCATGCCCTGAGGGGGGGGGCGTGGCAGTGCCACTGGCACTAGAAGAAAAAAAACGCAAGATCGTGTTGCCTGTACAGTACTGAGGATAGTCAAGCACGCGCTCGCGTGAGCGCTCCAGCTGGGTCCCGGCAAGTTTCCGCCAGTTCGGTAATGGCAGTGACGCGCTTCGACCCGACCGCATCGAAAACAATGCGACGCTCGCCGGTTAGACGCACCCAACCCTTGCGCGCGTCGTGGTGTGTTTGTGAGGGTGGCGCAGCTGCTTGGCGCGCAACAGCACTCGCGCCTCAACAAAAACCACCGCGCACGTCGGCCACGACCCATCCAGTGCGATCGTCATGACGGACTCGCGCTCACGTCGCCTGCTTGCTTGTTTTGGAAATCCCGGCCATCGTCCGGATTCTGAACTTCCGGACGACGCGTAGAGCGCGCGTCCAGAGTCCAGCAGCCATGGAAGCTGCATGGTGGAGCCCCACGTGGCGCTCCGGTCAGTCCAATGCGGGCGTCAGCAACCTTTTCTGGCGGCCGCCGCGTCGGCCACGCATGGCCCGTCGCTGTCCACGCCCTCTTCAACTGTCACTGGAGGTGTCGTCCAATTGTGAAGACAGTTTAGAGCTGTTGACAGAACAGCACGACAGGCTCGACTCATAACAGTTCCACAACAGTTCTTAACCTTTTACTGGCGAGAACAAAACCCAATCCCTTGCTAAACCGAATTCTGTAGCCATTCGACATGAGATATGCGAAACGACGCGGAAAGCTCTTTCATCCAGCTCTCTCTCTCTCTCTCTCTCTCTCTCTCTTCGTGGGACGTGCCGCGCCGCTGGCGGTTGCAGTTTGCCAGGGAACTGGACGTGCCTTTCCTGAGTACACGCAGGTCCAGCGCGTGGGCCGCCGTGGCGCATCCGCGTGCGTTCCGGGAACGGGGGCGGCGGCGCCTCGAGAAGCGCGGGATCGGCCATTGCCGCCGCCCGATCGGATCCGGCTCTGCTGATGGCTCCAAAAACGCCCCACACCTTCGTAGAGATGCCCTCTCCAGTCGTTTCCCTCTTCTTGTGTCTCGCTCTCTAGATCGGTGTTTTCGCTGCCCAAGGCGCCTTTTCCGGAAGGCGTAGCGCCGCGCGTTGCGGGCGGTGGCTGCTCTCGGCGCATTGCGAAATCCTCGCTATCCGACTCACGACCGGATACCTCCTCACCACCAAAGCTCCTACCCCAGCCATGTTGAAGTGGCTCTTCGTCCCCGCGCTTGCCGCGGCAGCAGCGCTCTCGGCGGTCGCGCGCGCGCAGATGCCGACACCGGGCAGCGTGATCGACTACGCCACCGTGTGCGGCTTCGCGACGCCCGAGGCGAGCATCATCAAGTTTTCATTCGGCGACGGCGCGCAGCTGATCCGCGACGGCGACATCGTCACGGCCTCGCTCTCGCTAGACGCGGCGTTCCACGACGACCCGCCGGCCTCGGTCGCGATCAGCGCGCCCGGCGTCAAGTGCGGACGCTCCGTGTTCGCGTTCGACGCGAGCGACCCGTCCACGTTTGACCAGACCGTCACGTGCCGCACGGACGGCGGCGTCGTGCCCGCGGGGCTCGACGGCTCGCTCGTGGACATCGCGCTCGCGCTCGACTTTACCCAGCCGTCCGCGAGTATGGCGGCGCTGTTCAAGGAGACCATGCGCCGCACGTGCCTCAAGCTGCTGCTCCAGCGGCAGCTCGGCAACTCGGGCCAGGGCGGCGGCACGGGCGACCCGCACCTCACGACCTTCGACAAGGTCAACTACGACTTCCAGGTGCCCGGGGTCTTCCGGCTCTTCCAGTCGCGCAATTTGCTCGTGCAGGTCTTCCAGGAAAAGTGCGCGCCCGTGGCGTGGCGCGGCGACCGGGCGCCGAGCTGCTACCAGGGCGTGGCCGTGGCGTTCGCCGGCTCGGTGGCCAAGTTCTTGATCCAGGACGGCAAGATCCAGCTGGGCAAGGGCACGAGCAGCCTCGACTGGCTCTCGGTCGAGCGCCTCAAGGGCAAGACCGACGGCTACCGCGTGTTCGTCGCGGCCGACCACGCCACGTTCGTGGACGTGACGCTCGGCACGTGGATCAACAACTACGCGTACCTCAATGTCGCCGTCAAGGCCTCGCCCTACTTCAAGGACGCGACCGTGCGCGGGCTGCTGGGCAACTGGAACGGCGACAAACGCGACGACCTGCGCGACAACGCGCAGCTCGCCAAGCTCCACGGCGCGGCGCTCGACCGCAACCTCTTCACGTGCGTGGGCGACGCCTGCGCGCCGTTCCTCGAGCCGGCGTCGCTCAAAGACGACATGGCCCGAGGGCTGCCCAACAACATGACCATGCTCCACCAGAGCTACGCGGTCGTAAGCCCCGCGGGTATCCCACTACGCGCGTTCGCTCCGGCGCTCGTGCCGTTCGTGGCGCCCAAGACGCGCCACCTGCGCGGCATGGCCGCCCCGTCCAACGCCTCGGGCAACGCCAACGACACGATCACGTTCCCGCCGTCCAAGGCGCTCGACCTCCACGACGACGCCGCCCTCGAGCGCGCCGCGCGGCGCGCGCACGAGCTCTGCCCGCAGGTCATCGGCCAAGTGCCGGCGTGCGCCAAGTACGTCCCCAACACGGCGTACTACACCGAGACCGTGTGCGAGGCCGACGCGGCGCTCATGGGCGACCTCTCGGTCGTCGACAGCACCAAGCTCAGCTACCTGCGCGAGTGCCGGCGCATGATCGACGGGCTCATCGAGGGCAACACGTCGACGGTCCCGGAGATGCAAGTCATCCTCGCGGACCGCGCGATGCTCGCGTTCGGCGACATCTCGACGTGCGCGAACCACTGCTCGGGCCGCGGCACGTGCCTCGCCGCGGGCTGCAAGTGCGACGCCGGCTTCACGGGCTTCATGTGCACCATTGCGATCTGAGTGCGTCCGGGGTGGGTCTCTCGAAGCGAAGAGAGGCTCTCGCGCGCGGAGAAGCGCGCGAGCGAGCTACGTGAGTGTCTGCGTGGTAACGCGAATACATCTTGTGGAGTTGCTGCTTGTTTTCTTCGTTGCTGCATTCTTGGTTGTGTACAAGTGGACGAGTCGTTCGCAGCAGCAAAACAGCGACAGGTAAATGCAAATCTATATCTTGGATGCCTTTTCTTCTTCTATCCCGCGCACCCCTCTTCCATCCTTCCCTGCCTACCTAATTCATGCGGCCAACGCAGTTGAACGCCCCGCAGTCGCAGCGAATCGCCTCGTCTTCGATCGGGAACTTGTAGTCGTACGTGACTTCCTCAAACGCCTCAATCGTGCGCTTCGCGAAGATCACGATCTTCTTCTCGTTGTTCTCAACCACAACAACGCGTGCAAATGCCTTCGGATCACACGAGTGGTTCATGAAGCGGGCCAGATTGCCACAACGCGTCGCGTCGATGATCGTTCTCTCGTCGAGACGGAACATGTAGCAACTACCAATGCCCATTTCTTCGTACTGCTTCTCGCGCACATCAGCAACGGCCTGCGAGATCATCTGTCCTTGGTACTCGACGATCATTTGACCTTCCACAAACTTCTCTTTCGTGAACAGGCCATAACCGTGGATCTTGGACTTCAACACTTCAAGTCGCTCACTAAACGGGCGACGACGCAGTTCTCGGTATTGCATCGCAATCGGTAAATGCTCCAGATCCATGGGAACGCCAGCTTGCTTCTCCTTCGTGCCAGCACTTGCCGTATCGCCGCCCACATCAGTTCCATTCGCAGAGCTGCTTGAAGCCGAAGCTGGGGGTTGCGCTGTCTTCTCGACCGGTAACTGAACATTACTGTCTCGAGTCGCGTCCTTGTTGAGTCGTCGTCGCGTGGCCCGCAAAGCTGCTTCCACTTCTTCGTCAACCTGGCTGTCTAATCCGTCCGTGCGTACAGCACCGGACGACATTCGAGCATGCTCTTCTGCCTCAACGACTTGCTCGACCTCGCGGATCGCGAGTGCCATCTCCGCTGCAGGCGGTAACCGGTGTGAAAACACGTACACATGATCTCGTGCCTTGGCCTCCTCGTCATCGACCAAAACCTCCTGTCCGCGACGGCGTTTGCGTTGATTCTGTTGTTGACGATGGCGTTGCAAGATGAAGTGACGCCGTATCGCTGTCGTTGCAACATGGGGTAACGATTCGATCTCTTCTGCGATTTCAGGAATGCCGAACCCGAAGAAGTGGTGACCAAGGAGCCCGTACGAAAACCAGGAGCGCCGATTCAAAAATGGGTTTTCTTCTGCCGATGAGAAGCAATGTGCTTCCTCATAAAGGCTGACGATCCGACTGCGCAGTTCGAGTAACGCCTCCGTTGGCGACGCAGCAACAATGGGATTCTCCTTGTCATCAGACGCTGTGATCTTGAATAGAGCTTTCGGACTCGAGAATCGACGATCCTGTGCATCCTTCCTGGTCGCAGACTTGCGTGTCTCAACATCTGTGCTCGTGACCACGCACTCGTACACGCAACGCACAGCCAAGTGCCGAGTACTCCAGTACACACGTGTGCTTCTAAAGCCCAGCGGATAAACGGCGTCGCGGCTGTAGAACGATGGGTTGCCGATCACAACATGACCGAGTGAGTGCACGGTGAGCGCACCAATGCGAAAGCAAACTTGTCGCTTCAGGTGGAGGGCATTCATGCGCTTCTTTGTGTCTCCGAAGATGCTGGAGAAATCAACGCGGACACAATGACGAGGCTCTTTGACGAGAGGGCTCCACTGCGGCGGCGGCGCTGAGGCTTCAACGGCGACGGCGCTCGTGGAAACTTGTTCTTCAACAATAGCTCCTCCGTTCGTAGCTTCGTGCGCATCTGATACAGGCTCTGCGTCTTCAGGCTGCTGGTTAACGCTGTTGATTTCGTTTTGCGTTTGAACGCTCTTGAGCTCGTGGACATGCGGGTCCAGCAGCTGGAATCTTTTCGTCACTTGTTGAACATGGCTCGGCATCGGGCAGCACGTTTCACCGTTCGGTAAGAACACCACACCTTTATCCAAAGCACACGGGAAATGGTAGTGCCTCGGGCATCGAGATACACAACATCCGAGAGTCGCGCCTAGCACACCACAGCCATCGCAGCGATTCGTCTTGCTGCGTGACAGTGCTTTCTGGCATCTCTGGAGTACACCACTCGAATCTTCGAAGACTTCCGACGACCACAAGGCACAATTGAGGTGGACCCATTGATCCAACTCCACATAGACCAGCCGGCCGCACGCTGAACTGTCGCCGACGATGAAACACAACGAGCAATAACGATTGTCTTCAACGGCCGGAGGTGCTGCTGGCATCGACAAGTCCGACGTGATCCCACGAGTAGTCCCAAGCGGTTGTACTCTCGTTAGGTGAACCGTGGGGCGCTTCAACTCAACGTTTTGAGCTGCCGATAATGTTCCCGATTGTGTATCCTCCGGTTTAGTCGGAGCCTTTGCCACTTCTGAGAGTGATGGCTTTCCGTCCTCACCGCTAAAATCTGGCCCCGTCGAGGAGACAAAAGACCCCGTCGGTGAAATCTCTTCGTCCATGACGGCATCGTCACCTTCACCGTCTTCTGCTTGCAAGCGTTGCAAGTGCTTCTTACCAGCGCGTCGTTCGTACTGCTTCTTGATTTTCTCAATCTCTTCCTCCAGTGTCTCGTTGTTGTCAACGAGCAGCGACTTGATTAGCGACGGACTGAGACGACCTTCTTCTCTTTCCAGTAGATGAAACACCACTCGTTGGAGTGGAGCCCATCCATACAGTAAATGGACGCATACAACCAACGCGGCGCAGCTTGAAGCTTGCGAGGCTACTGTTGCAATCGCGTGCGGTTCTTTCTGCTTCTCAATACCTTGCTGCGAGTAGAAATTCTCAGCTTTCCGAGTGAGCTTTCGAGCGGCAGCACGAGGACCTCGGGCATAGCGCTTGTACCGAAGGTAGCGAGCTGCCTTTTGGAACAGCCACGACGGGAGAAGGGCATCTTGGTGTTTTCCCGACCGTCCTACCCAATCTTCCTGGAAATTCACGCTGCGGTACGCCAGATTCTTGAGGCATTCTTCTCCAATCCGCAGTACGTAGAGATAGATCGCGAGGTTGTCTTTCCACTCACTCCAAATTTGAGCTTGGTGCATCTGACCCCGAGCTTCCACCCATCTTGCATCACACTGAGAGCGAGTGCGTTGAATCTTGGCCAGAAACAGTTGACATTTAGCAAGATGCGGAGTCATACGCAGGTGTTCGCGTTCGTGGCTCCGGCATGCACTGCAGACGTATTGAGCGTTGGAGTCGTTCACGAGATCTTCATACTTCTTTGGATCTTCAACGAATATCGGGTCGCACCGGGGATGTGCCCAACATTCGCATGCATCACACTGAATCAAGTCGGCATCTTCAGTTGTCCATCTATCTCCGCACATGGGGCACTTCTCAGAATCCTTGCGCTGTCGACGGGTATCAGCCGCCCACACCTGCAGAAGATCTTTCGTCTTCGCACTCATCAGACTCTGCTCAGACTTTTGTGACTCGCTACAACTGAGGCAAACATCACGATCATTGCTGTAACTGGCTCGTGGCTGAGTCTTGTTGCAACACTTACACGCCACACAGCTTGAACAATAAAACGAGTCACCGAGGGAAAGATGACCACCACTCGTGGATCCATCTGGATGATCGAGATCATCGTCAGATCCGATCGCAGGAAGCAGACACTTGCCGTGGAAGCTTCGGTCGCAGTTCTTGCACTGCATCCATCGGTTTGATCGGTTTTCATCTTCGGCTTCGGCTTCCTTATCGTGTGGTTTACCGCACAACTCGCACATCTCGCAGTTAGCACAACGCCAATAGGTGTGAATTGGGTGCTCAGTAGACTCGAACTTTCTCTCATCCACGCCACAGCAGAACGTATGGAAACCCTCTCCACAGTCGACGCAGAACAGCATCTCGTCGTCTTGGAAGCCACGTGTGCCACAGATGCCGCACGCATCGACCCAGCAGAAAGTGTGAGCGCCACTTCTCGAGTGCATTGTCAAGTAAAATTGCAACGCTGAATGCGGCTTCGGTGCCAAACTAAGTTCGTTTTGCGGGGTGAAGGACACTCCAGCGTTACTGGTCAAGGCACGCTTCTTTTCCAACGCCGGCTTTGCCGGTAGTGACGATTCCGTCGACGAAGTCCCATTCGACTCCAGTCGGGTCGTTGCTGCAGAAACCTCAACAATCACGTCACTTCCCGGCACGGTAGTGGTCGTCATGTTTTGTTCTGCTACACTTGGCACACCATCTCGAAAGTCGACTTCATTTCCTGCCCCGAGTTCAGCTTCGTCGCGCACGTCAGTCTCAGTCGACTCGATTTCGTTGTCCTCGTCGTCGTCGTCATCATCATCGCCATCGTCGTCTTCACCGTCACTACCGACGCCACGTTTCGTTTTGCCGAGTTGAGAATTATTTGGGAGCTGACGCTTCGCAGCGAACACCAAAGCGTCATAGTGTTTTCCCCCACGTCGCTTCATCCTGGTCTTCGGTGCAATTTGGCGAAGAATCTTCTGCCCCTGGCCGTAAAATCGCCACGCTTCTCGCCAAATAAGAAAATCTCGATCTCGCGAGTTGAATGTGACCGCGTTGAGACACAGCAATTCGAAGTCGTCTCGAAAGTCACGGAAGTTAACTCGTTTGTAGACGTTGTCGAGAACCTTCTGCTGCATGGTCGCAAGGTCCATGGGTTGCTTAATCACATCAAAGTACGTCGGAGCGATCAGCTTCGTCACTGGTTCCTTAAAAAGATCAAGCTTGTCCTCCATCTTGAGTCGGTACAACACTCGGAGCAGTCGAACCTTTCGGCAACTGAGACATTCGTAGTTATTCAGCACGCGCATATCGTAGGAATCCTTGAACTGCAGCTCTAATGCACGCTCCTCGTCAGCAACTCGTGCGGATTTGGAGATCGCCACCACACTGGTGTTGGTTACTTTTCCTGATCCAGACGGTGCTTCTTCTTCCCCATCGTCCTCATTGTCGTCGTGCTTGATGCTGAGGTCAGGGAGTTGAGCTCGCAATTCTAACTCAAATTCAATCCCAACTTGTTGAGCTCGGCGACGAAAAGCTGGATGGGGATCAGGTTCACAGTGCGGATGCACCCAGAGATCACACGAAAAACACTTGAGCAATGCCGCAGAGTCGTCCAGCAGGTTGTCATCCAAGGCAACGTTGCACACAGCACATTGACACTTGCTATCGTAAACAACGATGCAGTTATCGCAGAGAGACACAACTTCAAGAGGCAAGCGCCACCGAAACCATCGACTTGACGAGGTTGTGCTGCAACCCGCACAAGTCACACATTCACGGCATACAAATCCCATCTTGATATCTTCGACGAGAATGGATCCGTCTTCCGGACTAACCAGGGGGAACTTGTCGTGCGGAGGGTCGCAGCAGTACGAATGGAAGGCATTGTCACACTTGATACACTGGACAAGCGCTTTTTCTCCGAGGAACGCGTTGGATTCCCCATCAAGGATTGGGGGCAAACCGCATTTCTTGCAGTGTCCACTGGACGCGACAGGTGTCGAGTGGATGCTCGAGGAGCTTGGCAAGACAGCAAGCTGAGCATCCAGTGACTCCGTGTCTTGGTAGGAGTAATGGACGGGGCTGGTCTCAATACCACGTTGCGCCTTGTGCAACACCAGTTGCAACCGACCGAGCGTACGAGCTCCTTCAACTCCAAAATGCTGGTATAGCTGGGACAAGTTCACTTGCTCCTCGTTGCCGTCGTCACTCCGAACCCGGTAGCACCCCTCAGAATCATCGAAGTCCTCGACTGCATACATCTTCTCGCGCCGACTAATTCTGCTACCGACAAGAGCATGCGCAACTGCACGCGCCACATCTTCACCACTGGTTAGAGCGGCTTCGAGGAGCCTCCAAAATGCTGACGCACGGACTCCTGCTTCAATCGTCGCTTCTTCTGTAGCGCGAATTACAGCCAATCGGTAGTCTTCTTCTGCTTCGCCATTGGCTGTGGTCACTTCCTTCGAAAAAGCTCGACATAGATGACGCGGAGCCCAGCACGCCACATTCTCAACCAATCTGGAACGTGATTCGGGAGAAAAAAGACTCACCAGTCTGAGAGACTTCAGCACCGCCGAATCCTCCAGGGCGTTCACTAGCTGCTGCTCTGCAATCGCGTTCATCTTCAGCACCTGTGCCGGCCACCATTGATTCCGAGACGCTGGTGCCATGACTTCGATAATCTCGGAGGTACCGACCACGAAGGGGAACGCAAAGAGCGGTAGAACCTGCTCACTTTCGTCGTCGAACCGAATCAAGTGAGCTCCTGATGTCACGTCAAACGAGAGAATTCGACCCATGGTCCAGTGCTTATCCCACACGAGCATGACACCAACACGCTTCCCCACAAGAGCAGACAACGAAAGCAACTCGTCTTCAGACGATGGCTTTTTACCTCGACGAGCTCGACCAAGCGGGTCCACGGCTTTCGCGGCAGTCGGTCGAAGCAATCCACCGTAGAGTTGCATCTCCAGCATCATCTGCTTCGAAATGCGCTGCTTTTTCTTCCTGTTCTTCTTCAGGCGTCTTAGGCACGGCATGCAGTACCACGGGCGCGGGGGTGGCGTCAAGGATTGTGACTCCCCAAGCACGTCGATCATGTTGAACTCACTGAGACAGATCTCACAAACAATGATGATACGATCGTCGTCATTGTCAGACATGCCATCGCCATCGTCATCGGAACAAACCACATGACCACATGCAGCTTGGTGACCGTTCGCTGACCCGGACGATCCTGACGCATTCGACATCGGCGCCGATGAGAAAGACACCGACACTGGCACAGGAGAGAAGATGCGCTCGACTGGGTCCACTTGCATTCGTCCGTCGTGCGGAAGAAGGTTATCAGCCACACGCTTGCGCTTTTTGTCGTCGCGTACCGTCTCGTCCCTTGGTGGAGGTGCAATAGCCTTGATCTTGGTGGCAATGCATGGATCACACAGCACAGTCATATCCCCTCGGCGACGAGCAGCACGTTGGGCATCGCGGTTCCATCGCACGGCTGTGCTACATGTCTCGCACGGCATCATTGACGCAGATACTGCCGGCTTCCGGCGTGATCCGACGCACGAGGAGCAATACCAATCACCGCGAGGTACTGACGACAAAGGAGGGTTAAGCATCGCCATGTCGAATTCACCTTCACATCCATCACAGATGAGCAACGTCACCGTCGTGGGTGGAGGGAGCCCCAAATTGGCCGATCGTCTCGGTTCGACACGGATTCTCGGTTCAGCCTGAACTCTGGGGATAACTGGTTTTGGGATCACAGCAACTCCTGAGCGAGGCATTGGATCACCCAATCCCATGGCCTTCAACCGTCTTGCTTTCTCCAACTTCATGGCAACGTAACCCTTCTTGCGTCGCTTTCGAGTTGCCTCACACGTGTCACAGAACCAATCCCCCTTCGGAACTTCGGGAGCTGCGGGTCGAATAGTTGTAACATCGAATTTATCATCACATCCATCGCACTCGATGAGAGTCACACCGTCCGCAATGTCCGCACATGTTTGAGAGGTACCACTCGCAGCAGCGGCGTCAGTGGAGGCTGCCGAAGATAGATCTTCATTCGTTGGCGGTACCGTCGCCATGGAAGGGCTTGTGACTGTGATCATTGCAGATGTTGATTCGACCGAAACTGCCGAGCCTTCATTGTCATGCTGAGCAACAGAGTCAAGAGCTTCTGCGTGGCCTCCGCGCATCTGGAGTTCGTCCTTCGCTGTGTCTTCAGGAGCAACGCAACTGCTACAGTACCAATCACCTTCCGGGATAGCAGCGAGAGGTGGCTGGATCGTCGCCATGTCGAATTCGTTTTCACATCCGTCACAAATTAGGAGAGTGACTATTTGCATGGTGCCCTCCATATCTCCTTGATGCTGTTGACTCCGAGCGGCTTGGCACGCCGGGCAAAACCAATCTCCTTCCGGCACCTCTAGCATCGGGGGATCCAATGTGGCCATCTCGAACTCGCCTTCACATCCATCACACAGCAGCACTGTCCCCTCTTCTTCCAAGACCGGATCCACACCAAGCGTTGCATCGACAGGAGGAAGCGCTGACTGGTCATAAAATGATACTGACAATTCCGTGACAGTTCTAGTCGTACCGAACTGCGCAGTTTCACTGCATGCTCGACACTGAAAGCCGCACGCCACGTCGCGGCCGAACTGTGACCGCAATGAGTCCTCCTCGACATCACCATCTTCAGCCAGCGCGTGTAAACAAAAGTCGCGCCGGCATGTCACACAAACTTCCCACCAGACACGGTCACCCTTCTCCAAGAGCAGCGCCAGCCGCCGTGCCTCGATCGCAAACGGAGCGGTATCTCCTTCACCTTGACAACTTGAACACAATGCCGAAGCACCACTATGCACGACAGGTGCTGCTCCACGACTGGATGAAGTTGGCGTGCTGCGTTTCCGCTTGCGCCCCGGCGACCGATTCCCGGACGAGGCCGTGGTATCAGTTGCTGTCGTAAGGCAGCGCCGGTGCAACCGCCCGTTGACATGGCACGTTTCGCACGGCGCGCGATCTTCAGCTTCAATGTGGACCTGCCGGCAGCCCGTGCACACCTCCACGGTCTCCGTAAACACGACCCAGTCGTCCTCGTCGTCCTCGCGCTCGTCGGTCACAGCGCGTTCCGCGGTCTTTCCGTCCACCAGACCCAGCGCAGCCAGCGGCAGCAGCAGCGCCGGGCTTTCGCCTTCATCGTCTTCCACATCCCCACTGGTACCACCGCGGCGACACGCCGCGCACTGGAAATCTTGCGCCGCCACGCCCGCGCGCGCTACGCAGCTCGTGTGGTACAAACCGTCGCAGCGGCCGCAGCGCGTCGCCACGTCGCGTTGCGCCGCGCGCGGCTGGTCAGCGTCCTGCTCCGCCGCTTGGTCTTGATGTTCTTCAGGTTTGTTCGCGCTCTGCGGCGCTGTGGGCGTCGGCGCCGCGCTGGTTTCCTCTCCGCCGGCAGTGTTCTCAGCGGAACCGTTTGGCGCGCGCGCGTCGTTCTTAGCGAGTTCTGCGCCGTTTTCGCCCAGCGACACACGCACGTGCGCGCGGCAACGCAGGCACGCGAACTCCATGGCGCTCTGCTCGCGGGGCGGCCTCGCGCGCGCGTCGTCGTCCGGCGCCTCCGTGCGCCGCGCCGCTTTGCTCGCCGTTTGCGCTCGTTTCCCTTGCAAGCGAGGGGGAACAACACAACCGCAGTCCCCACCGGTCCAGTCCACCGAACCCGAGGCCGACCCGACCCGCAGAAATAAAGCGCGGGCAGAACAGTTGTTATATTCGGAAACAACCTTGTTTAGATTCTCATAAAACACTAAACTAGGATGCGACAACGCGACGACCGTTCCCTCGCTTCTGTGCCATCCCTGCCACGGTGTGGCTGCTCGCGTGATTGGGGATGGGACCGGCTGTTCTGTGGGAAGAGCTCCGGTATGGAGCTTGGAGCTCAGATGACATGGACCGCAGTGCGCCTGGCGTCTCCCTGTCCTCGCGCGACGTCTCCGTCGCGTGTTCCAGGCGCCACAACGTGCGCGGACGACCAGGACGCAGGTGAAGACGTCTCGATTGCCATCCGAATGGGCGACGACGGCGAGCGCACGTGGCGCTGGGCGCTGTCGGCGCTCTCGCCGCGCGAGTGGATGCAGCGCGTGCTGCTGCTGCTGCTGCTGTTCATCTGCCTCATGGGCGACTTTGTGCTCTGGCAACAGTGCGTACAACACCTCTGAACCCAGGTCCTGTCTCGATCGCATGCTAACGCTTCTTCGTTCATTATTAGGGTGCTCTTCTCGGGCTGGTCGCTGCTGCGGCACCTGATCGACAGCGCGACGCACTTTGCCGTGGGCTTTTGCTGCTGGGGCATTTTCCTCTGCTTCTCGCACGACAGCCGCATCCCGCCGCCGGCGAGCAAGGAGGACGGCACGCCGCTGCCCGTGCTGGACGAGTCGGCCGCGCGCGAGTCATCGGCCGAGATCCCGGGCATCGCCGAGTGGCGCGCGTTCCTCACGAGCTGCCTGCTCGCGGCGTTCACGGCCGCGATCCTGGACATTGACCACTTCATCGCGGCCGGCGCGCTCAGCATTGCCGGCGCCACGCACCTCGAGGGTCGGCCGTTCGGCCACTCGGTCACGTTCGTGATCGCTGTGACGCTCGTCGTCTGGGGCGTGAGCAAGGCCCGCGGCGCAAGCAAGTGGCGCCGCGTCCACCGCGTCTGCTTCGTGGCCATCACGCTCATGAGCCACCAGATCCGCGACGCCAGCCGCCTCGGGCTCTGGTTCTGGCCCATCGGCTCGACGCCCGGCATCTTCTACCCGATCTACCTGTTCATGGAGGCGGCGCTGCCCATCGCGCTCGCGCGCTGGCAGATCCTCGACGGCCGCGACGAGCACGGCGGCTCGGACGCGACCGCGGACTCGACGCGGAGCCAGCGCGACGGCGACGACCAGATCGCCGACCAGCGTCGGCTGGAACACAAGACCCCGGCGTCGCCCCCGCAGCTCTTTTGAGGGTCCGAAGTATTTAGGGCAGCAGCACGATAGCATCGTGCGTGGTGTAGTATTTGTTCGTATTGTGATCAAAGTGGTGTTTCAAGACACGGCCTTGTTACTTTTCCTCGGCGTACGTGTAGAAGCCCTGCGCGTACTTCTTGCCGAACTCGGCGGCGCTCGACGGCGGGTACTTGAGCGCCTTGCGCGGCGACTCGTCGAGCTCCTCGAAGATCGCGCGCACGTCGCCGTCAAATTTCTCATACAGCGCCGCTGCGACAGAGAAATTTCGCCACGTCATTCCCCTCAATCATTTTTTTCAGTCAGGACGCGACAAAACGATCCGTACCCAATCGGTCGGCCACCGTCGCGTCGTACTCGAGCGAGTCGGCGTGCTCGCGCGACTTGGCGGCCTTGAGCGACTTGGTGGACTTGGCCAGGTCGCTGGGCGAGACTGGCGTGGCGTGCTTGGCTTCCATGGTCGGCGAGCGAGCGATTCCGTTGGGAGTTACAGCAGTGTGTGGAAATGGCTCCCGGCGAGCACAACGTCTTAAAGGGTTGTCAGCGTTCAACGGGCAGCGGCTCTGTTATAAATATACTCCACTAAGCGAAGGTTTCCTTCCAGGCTCCCCCATCGTTAGCTACTGCTCTACCTGCTCCTTCTTCTCCCCTTCTGCCTCCTGTGACTCCAGCTGGGACGCTGGAACGGATTCGTCCTCCTCCACGATGGGTCCCTCGGGCACGGCTTCCGCCGCCAATTCGGTTTGCTCCTCTGCCTCCGCGTCGTCGATCTCTTTCTCCTCTTTCTCCTCTTCCTCCTGGAACCGCAAACCCGCGTCCTCGTCGTCTTCTGTGTCGTAGAACGCCTCCAACTGGGCTGCGTCCGTCGTGACCACGAGATCGACCGACTCGAGACTCTCTTCCTGCGCCGACGACACCGCCCCTGGAAACAAGGTCGGTCCAGTGAGAAGGCCGCTTCCTACCGCACTTTAAAGCACATGCATACGTACGCTGGGTGACCACAGGGCCCTGGTACGCCACGAGCGTCTGGTAGGTCTTGAGGTCGTTCTGGAACGCGTCGGCGAGCACCTGGCGCCGCGCCGCCAGGAGCTGCTGCTTGCGGTCCTCCTTGGCCTCCAGGATGCGCTCCTCGAACCGGTCCAGCTCGCGTTCCTGACGATATGTAAACCACGCGAGTGAGCGCGAGCTCAAGGCCTCGACCTGGCAACGCATCCCACGTACCTGGTGTTCGACGAACGAGGCGTTCTGGGCGGCCATGTACTCCTCGGTTTGCTGCATGAGATATTGCTCGACGTGCTCGACGTCCTCGGCGATCTTCTCCACGAGCCCGCTGTGATACACAGAGACCCTCGGATCAAATCAGTATCCGTCAACAATACTAACGCACGACGCAAGCAAACGCACCGAATGGAGCTGAGCTGCTCGCGCACGCGCTTGATCTCGTGGAAGTGCTGCGCCACGTACGCCTCGCTCTCGGCCTGGTCCTGCAGCCGCTTGCGCGCACGCGCCAGCTCCTCGCCCAGCACCTCGCCGCTATCACATCCACGCCGTTAAACCATCCCGCCGCCGTCAGAAAGCGCCACGAGGGCGGCCAAACGTCGCACACAACGCACCTCTGCAGCAGCTTGCGGTGGCGCACGAGCACGGCGTCCCAGTCCTTGCTCTGCTCGACCAGGAACGCCTCGCCCTCGCCGGCGCCGCCCGCGGCCACGGCCCGCGAGACGGCGCCGATGGCGTCGCTGCCGGCGACCGAGCTCGCGCTGCTGGCAACGTCGCCCGTGGCGCTGCGCGCGCCGCCCACGACGCCGCCCAGCTCCAGCTTGGACGTAAGCTCCTTGGACTTGGCCATCACATACTTTAGGCTCAGCATCGTGCTCGTGTTCTCTCTCTTTGTTGAGCTTGGGTGTTCCGAAAAAGTGATCTTCTTCCTTTCGCGGCCGATTGAAGTGATATGATTGGTTGCAATTTGGCGTGTACGGTGTTCCATTGGCTGAAAGCATTTCAAATGGAAAGGATACGGGTCTCAACAACATGAGCTCACGTCCCCATCCTGCCAAGTAGCTGTATCACTCGTAGTCGATAGTCTATGTCACGCAGCAGCCTGGAGCTGTGTTTGCACAGGATTCTTTCGTGTTTTCCGAGGTCGCCTCACGCCAATGTTAGACGTAGCGATCGAAAGTAACGCTATCGTGCCTTCAGCCACGGATCCATCCTTCGACCTCCTTACGAAGCCAACCCACGTACTCGCCCACTCCCAAGCGGCCATAATAACCGTGTTCACCACCAGAATCGCCACAGTTTGGCTTGCCCTCTGCACCATCCCGTTCAATACTCCGCGGCGATAGGCAGTGTTACAGCCAGTCTGGACAACTGCATACCACTGCTGCCATTTTGTGCCAGCGAGCTTGCGCAATGGCTTAGCAACCAGCACGCGGAGGGTCCAGGAGCCGCGGATCCTCCACGTAACGGTGGACTTAGTCTGTGGTTGGAGCAGTGACGTCTAGAGGAGCTGAACTGTGAATACGGCCGCCGCTGCCAACATGTCGATCCAGGTGTGCATCATCTGCGACGTGTGAACCTGGAGTTACCGAATATTACGGTCATAGAACGCAAATACCGTTTTACTCGTGGAATGGATTCTGTGTTTCTTTTATGAATCGATTATTACAAAACACCATCATATTGGGCGGCAGGTATCGGGCAGCGAGTGGATCAGACCCGACCTCGCGGACCCGACCACGTGACATACAAACAAGACCATGGCGGCCGCGTCGACGCCGCAGTACTCTCGGCCGTTCACGCGCGACTACGCGCGGCTCGAGAGCAAGATCACGGCCGCCGCGTGCGCGCAGCTGGAGGAGCAGGGCTATGTCGTGATCGACGACTGCTTCGGCACGCCGCTCGCGACGGCGCTGCTGGACGAGATGAAGTGGCTTCACGCGCACGAGCTGTTCGCGCCCAACAAGACGCAGTTCGCGCTCACCCATGAAAAGGCGCAGCGCGTGGTGCAGTTCGTCAAGCCCAACATCTACGAGGTGGACCTCCACGACGCGAGCATCCGCACGCGCGTGCCCGAGCTCGACGCGCTCTTCCACTCGACGGCCGTGATCGACGCGCTCGCGCGCCACCTGCCCGTGGACGAGTACGACCTGCAGCGCAAAACCTCGGGCCGCACGCTGAAGTTGCAGCGCAACGCCGGCCACGGCGGCTGCTTCCCGTGCCACTACGACAACCCGGGCAAGCCCAACAAGCGAAAGCTCACGTGCTTGCTATACCTGAACGACGCGTGGAAGGAGGGCGACGGGGGCGAAGTGCAGCTGCTGCCCTTCCTCAAGCCGGCTGTGACCGTCGCGCCCAAGATGGACCGCCTCGTGATCTTCCAGAGCGACTGGATGCTCCACCGCGTGCTGCCGAACCACGCCGAGCGGTACTGCCTGACGATCTGGGTCGACGGCAGCGACGCCGTCGTCAACCGCCCGGAGGACACGGCGCTACGGCTCACGCAGAGCGATTTGACAGACGACTGGCTCGGCTTCCTCGAGCGCCTGCGCAAGTCCCCCGTCCAGCGCCTGCTCTCGCGCGGCGTGTACGAGGAGGAGTACCTCGTGTCGCTCACGCAGTGCATGGGCAGCGCGCCAGAGGGCTACCCGGAGGTGCTGCGGTCCCACGAGACCCACGTGGCCAACCTGCTGCGCAACAAGCCGCTCTACGATTTCATCCTGCGGCTGCGCATGACGCGCGAGCTCAACACGGACGCGCCGACGTACATCAAGTAGTAGAAGGATCCATACATGTGACACAATCGCCATGCCATTCGTTTTATCGGTTTCTAATATCTCAAAAAAAGGGCAAACACGCACACGTCGTCTTTTTGCGGTCAGTGAACCGCTCTAGTACGCGAGCTGCGTGATCGACTTGGGGTCGGCGCCCTCGAACGCGACCTTGTAGATGTTGGTGAAGAGCGGGAACTGCGCCTCGCTCTCGTGGGCCTTGAGGATCGCGTAGACCTCCTTGGCGGTCAGTGTACCCTGGAGCTTCTGGCCGTTGAGCATCTCGTTCTCGAGCGTCTCCCACGACTTGCCCGTCTTGACGAACGCCTCGGCGCACTTGCGGTTGCGGCCGCCGAAGCACGTCGTGATGAGATCCGCGATGCCGCAGCTCTCGAAGAACGTGTCCTCCTTGACGCCGTCAAAGTATTTGAAGCAAAACTTCTTCATCTCGACGAGGCCGATGCGGATGATCGCGGCCTTGGTGTTGCCGCCGTAGTTGAGGCCGTCGCAGAAGCCGGCGCCGAGCGCGACGACATTCTTGAGTGCGCCGCACATTTCCACGCCGTGCGGGTCGAGCGCGACGTCCACGCGGAACGTCGGCGCGTTGAAGAGGTCGCGCAGGATCGCGCCGTGGCGCAGGTCGGCACAGCCGAGCGTCGACTCGCAGAAGTCGCCGGCGGCCACCTCGTTCGCGACGTTCGCGCCCATGAGCACGCTGCAGTCGATGTCGAGCGCCTTGCGGATAATGTTCGAGATGAGCACCACGCCGTTCTTGTCAAAGTCGATGCCCTTGATGAGCGAGACAGCGATCGCGCCGGGCTTGAGGCCCTGCTGCTTGATGGACGCGAGCATGCGGCCGAGGAACTGATGCGGCACGCAGAAGATGAGGATGTCGGCGCCCTTGACGGCCGTGAGCAAGTCCGGCACGGCGATGATGTTCTCCGGGAGCTTGTAGCCCGGGAGGTACTTGACGTTCTCGTGCTCCGAGTTGATGATCTCCGTGAGCTTGCGGCCGTTCACCTCCTCCTCGAAGACCCACATGTTGATGTCCTTCTCGAAGGTGGACGAGAGGCGCTGCGTGTTCTCGCCGATGATGCGCGCGATGGCCGAGCCCCAGTTGCCCGATCCCACGAGGCAGACCTTCTTCGCCATGGTGCTGGTCGTGTGTGTGGAGAGAGAGGGAGAGCGGAGTCCGGCAGGGAGAATGCGGAAGTGTGACCGCGCTTCGGAGCCGCTCAAAGGCGGTTTGACCACTGCCGACGTAAGCCAAAACCTGCCACATTGCATACCGGTATAAACCGATCTTGGGACATGGGATGTTAAAGAGTGAACGAATGAGGTAGGGTACTGTTACAATGAATACGCGAAACGCCAGCTGCTATATACAAACTCAGAGGTTTTCTGCTTGGTCGCGGAGGTCGATGGCGATTAGGGCTAGCTTCTATTGGCCCGCAGTCAAAAGGCGGCATGGGCTCGGCCTGGCGATGACGCGCCCCCACACAGAGAGAGTGTGGGCCATCTCTATCTGACGGTTAGTCCTGCGGGTCTATCCTGATAAACGCGGAGCGACCCAACCGCCGGCCGTCCCTCTCTGCGTGATGACCACGTCACGTTCGCGTCCTCTGCTTCTGGGTTGGCCGCCAATAGCTTGTGTGCATCCTACCCAATTCGATAACCCTTATATACCTATATAATATCAATAATAGATATTGTGTTTGCGAAGCCATTCGCATCCAGTGAGCTAACGCATATCATTACATTCAGGCTCGCTACAGTTCAACTTGGACACGTCAACGTGTTGACGCGATCGCGAGGATCCCCTGCAGCGCCTTCTTCAAGTGCTTAGAGTTGGTGAGCAAGTGGTTGCCCTTGCTGACCGCGAGAAACTGCTTCGGCTCGGCGGCCGCCGCGAAGAGCCGCTCGCCGTCCACGAACGGAACGTTCTGGTCCGCGTCGCCGTGGATCACGAGCAGAGGACACGTCGCGGCCGCATCCACATCGCCCACGGCCGCGCGGATGTCCAGGCATCCGCCATCACTCGCATGCAGTAAGCACTCGTCCAGGTACCCACGTTTGAGGCGCAAGAAGACCTTGCGCGGCACCTCCGTGAGCGCAGCAAGCTCGTCGGGGTTTGCTTGTTCCTCGCCATCGAGCGACACGACCGCGTTGGTGGGGAGTGCGCATCCGTCGGGGAGGTAGAATTCCTTCCAGCAGGCACTTTTTACGTCAAATTGGCGCACTTGATCGTCTGAGAAATCGTAGCGGATGCCCGTGCGCAGGTCGGCGAGTCCGGCGATCAAACTGATCGTGTCGGCAACGCGCTTGGCGCGTAAGAGACTACCGATGATCGCACCCGTGGAGATGCCGACGATGTGGAGCCGCCCAGTGTTCGGCTGCACGAGATGGGCGCGAACGTACTGGCACACGCCCACGGCGTCCGCGACTTCTTGCGAGATGGTCTTGTCGGCGAACGCCAACTCGCCGTCCGAGCCCACGACGCCACCAAAGTTGAACGCGAGAAACGCTACATCGTCAGCCTCCATACTGGGGGTCGCAGCCTGTTGCTTGCGACCGTGGTCGAGCCATGCGTCCGCGAGCTTGAACGGCAGGCGCGACGCGAAGTCAAGGTTTGCTGGGTGCACGGCTACGTCTGGGAATCCGTGGAGATACACCATCACGTCGTCGTATCGCTGTCCTCCGGCAGAGCTACCATCCGGGACTCCTGCCTCGCGCGGTTTTGCTGTAGCTAGAAGAGCCAGCAGACGTCGCGTGTGCGCTGCGCCTTGGTCCGCGCTCGCCACACCGATGAAGAGCTTCTGGCGATGCATTGTTCTCCACAGAGTGAACTCAATGTGGCTCGGATGGATTGCCAAGGTTACGCGAATGTGTACGATCACACGTCACATATTGATGTTGCTCCAAAACGTTCCAAAATAAGGTGGTTTGTGTTCCATTTAAAGGTGGAGTGACCTCACTTTCCTATTGTTTGGTTCACTTTGTTCTGCCTGGATGGCACCATGAGCAATGGCGCGCACGCGGCAAAGGAAAACGCGGCGCGCGCGGCGGCGTCTTCCGCGCCCCGTGGCGCGCTGACCGCCCACTTAAGCACACGAGGAGAAGCGCAGCTCTCAGAGCTGCTGTTTGATGACCTGATGGACGCTGACGGCGTTCTGGAGGCCTCGCAAATCTCGCAGACACATATCATCGAGCGACAGGCCGAGACCATCGCGCGGCTCGAGCGCCACGCTGCGCGCGACAAGGAGTACCGCACGGTCACGAAGGTGAAGCTGAAGGAGGCTGCTGCACGGCTCAAGGAGTACCGCCTCCGCGTGGAGGCGCTCACGGGCGAGCTCGAGGTCGCGAAGGCCGAGATGGCGAAGCTGGAGACTGAGAAGAACAAGGCGCTCGCGCAGGCGCAGGCCGCGAAGAAGAAAGTCGCAGCGGCGCCGCCCATGGAGCGAAAAAAGCCGGAGATGAAGAGCGTGGAGGTGCAGACGCCGTGGAAGAAAGCGCTGCGAACGGTGTCGGTGCAGACCGTCGCGGTCATGACCCGCGACGTGGAGACACAGGCCGAGATGGAATCAACAGTAACCCGACCCACTCACAAAGTGTCCTCGGGCGTCGATAATGCTGCCGTGTCCGAATCGAAAGGTACCGAATCGCATGCGGTCGGGGCGCTCGAGACGTCGTTGGCGAATGGTGAATCAAATGGGCCAACAATTGCTGTAACCTCGGCGTTTGACGCGATTGGAGCTGCAGTCGATGCTGAGCTGGAGTTTAGCGACGATGATGAGGCTGTTGGAGACAGTGAAGTCGACCCAGCAAAGGCCCAAGTTGAGCCATCCTCCATGACGACTACGAAAGATCTCATGACGACGCCGGTGCTGCTAGATGATGCGATTTCACGCGAGATCGACAAGGAGCTGGAGTTCAGTAGCAGCAGCGAGGATGACGATGATAGCAGCGACGACGAGTCGGACGTTGCAGTCGAGGATCTGCGGACAGCCAAAGACGGGACTGAATCCAAGGACGCGAGCATGAGTGCCAGGTTGAGTAGCTGTGCTGCTCCAGCTGTGATGACTACCGGCAATGATGTCCGGAGCACCGCTCTTTGTGACAACACTCTCGATGCCGTTGGTGCTGCAATTGATGCTAAGCTAGCTTCGGATTCGGATGATGATGTGCAAGATGGTGAGGACGGCTTCATGCAACCGCACGTCCAGCTTGACGCACAAGCGGAGGTGGTCCGGGCAGGACAACAACTCTCCCACGACCATTTACCTCTGGCAATGCCCTTGTCATTTGAAGTGTCATCTTCGACCAAGTCTCCAGAAGAAACCGATACTGTGAGTGCTGCCATCGACGCCGAGCTTGCATCAAGTTCGGAAGATGAAGATGAGGAAGCTCTCCAGCCAAAGTCGTCAGAAGAACCGAGCGACTTTATCCTCGATTCCACTCTTGCGTTCGAGATACCAGCACTACAAGGCCCGAAAAACGTGCAAATGCTAGACTCGGTGGAATTACCAGGGACGGGGACTGAATGTTGCGCCCCCAGCGATGCCCCCGGGCTGATCCCACGCGAGTGCTCAATGAGTGGACGAACGACCGAGGAGATCATCCGCGAAAAGTCCCGCACGTTGAGTCTGAGCAGCGGAAGCAGCTCTAGTAGTAGCTCAGATGGTGAAAGCAGCCACGTCGTTCACAGAACTCAACAAGAGCCGCTCGACCCGCCAGCTGAGCTTCATGTGTCAAGAGCGCACGACAAGAGCAAGACGCCGACAAGCCAAACCGAAACCGCAGTGAGTCAAAGCATCAACGGAACACACATCAAGCGAGTTCACAACGAGGTATTGAAAGATTCGAGAAAGCGTCCTGGAGCAACTGCCCCGAACCGAACAACGACGGATGGCGAATCTGACCTGAAGAAGAGAAAGCTAGAGGTGCCGGGAGGAAGCACGCCCACTCCAGCACCCGGGCAATCAGGATTCTCATTACCCGAAACACCAACAGCACCATTCGATGGTTTTATCAGAGCTCCACCGAAGTCCCAAGCACAAATCGAGGCCTCCAGCCAGACGTTCCCCAGTGAAGGGCTTGCTCCTCGAGATCTGCTCGCCTTCAAAGCTGCAATCATATTGCAAGCTGGAGAGAATCCGGACAGCTTGTACGTAACTCGCGCCCTTGGTGCGGTTGTGAGACACACTGCGACGCTGTTGCGAGCGAGGTGTTCCAGCAAAGAGGCTGATACCAGCGTGACCCGCAACAAACACGCCCATAAGTTGTGCAAGATCCTCGTCCGCGAACTCTCCCAACGGCATATTGGGCTCGACCTCCTCTTCGAAGGCATGGTGCGAGTATTCCGCACGCCACGGACCCGTCACGCGATAGAGAAGAGCATTATTCAGCTCACGTCTCTGTTCCAGATGGTTCTGTTTTTCCGGCTCGGCATTGAGGATGCTCGTGACCACGCTCATCGAAACAGTGCCACGACTGCGATGACTCCCGAGGTCCACCACGTGATTCTGTCACTTCGTGATCTTGTCGTGACTCCAAGGCTCAAAGACGGACTTAAGCTGGGTGCAACCCAAGGAATGACGCCCATGGCCATCTCGATCGCAGCGTCTTCGGTAAGGCGAGCCCCGGCGGTGAGTCACGACAAAGGATTCCTCAGTCACGTAGCAGCGTTCTACGCAACAGTGTGCCGCGCGCTCGATCGCTTCGACCTCCCGCTCGTGTTGATCGTCGACATACTCAGCTGCCATCCAAACATCAAGGGGCTGTACTGTGTCCAGGCGATTGTCCAGGTTGATCCACGCGTGCTTCGGAAACGCTGGGATACTCACGGTCGCGAACAAGGGTCAGCGTTGCGTGCAGCGATCGTGCATGTGCTACAAGTGATTACGTACCAGTCACGCGATAGGCAAGAGGTGGTGTATAAGGAGTCCGCGCTCACGCTTCTGTCGTCAGTCGCTGAGTGCATCGATGACCCGATGCTCATGTCGATCGGACCGCCAGGTAGCCGGTACGAGATTGAGGACAACCTCCAGTCGTTTGCTGCGACGCTGTGGCGAGATCATCTCGTCCCATGTATTACGGGGACGAGTGCAGACGCGTTTGGTACGGAAAAGGCACTCGAGCTGCTGGCGACGTTCCACGGCGACGCTGCGATCGCTCACCACTTCCCGATTAAGAAGTTCCTGACGATGCCCGCGACGCCTACGACGAGACATCACAATGCTCGAATTGCTAGATTACTCGGGGCGCTCGCGCGTGGCACTCTACGTTCGAGCGCCGATTTTCACAACGAGCGGCACGGAGCGGCTCGGTACCAGCACCTGTACGTTGAAGAAGCACTTCGATGGATGCTCGACGTTTGCCCTCGCAGCCACGAAAGTGACGACGACGACGACGCGTTGAGCGCAGTCGTGATGAGTGTTGCGGATCTACTGGTTGGGTTTTCCACACACGAAAGCAATCACAAACAGCGAGACGTGTGGTTACGAGAGCTCCTCCAACTCCTCTCGGCACCGCAACTGTGTCGGTTGCCGAGTGAACCGTTGCGCCATTTGCGCCTGCTTGTTGCAGCAGCGCGACCCTTAACCACAACGTGAGCTCAATACAGCTGAGGAGTCGTCACGGTCGTTATACACGCGTAAGCTACCAACCACATTGACACGGCGTGGGCGACTGTTCGACATTTATCCCGCTGCTAGAGCTCTCAGTCGCCTTCGCGTTCGGTCAGACGCGATCCTAACTCCGCTGCTAGCCCAGGGGCGAGGCTCATCATCGGCGCGCTCACAATCACCTAGGCTACGCGTAGGATGAGTGACGAAGCAGTCGCTGAGGCTGCGGAGGGCGCTGGCGTTGCGCCGCCTCTAGCACTGGACGAGCAACAGGTTGGTGCTGGTGTCGATGGAGACGAAGATGTTGAGATCGTCGACAACGAAGCCAGCGGCGAGGCGAACGGAGCTACCAGCGAGGTAGCGAGCCTGAGTACAACTCCACCTATGTCACCCTTGAGCAAAGCGAACGTTCCCGAGGTGGTAAAAACGAATGCGATGCAAAAGGACTCGATCAACAGCAACGACTACAGGGCGATGGCCACGCGGGCGATGGCGAAAGCGCGCCTCAACCGTCTCGGCGCCGGCAAGAAATCGGCGCTTAAGGCGAAGATGAGTGACATTGGCGCGCTGGGCATCGGCCTCCAGTTGTATTTCATGTTGACCAAGTACTTGGCGGTCGCGTTTTTGATCATGGGGATCATCGCGTTGCCCAGTATCGTCTTAAACAAGGCCGGCCACGGCATTACGAGCAAGATGGTGGATCCGCTTCAGCTCGGGTATGCCTCACTCGGTAATCAAGGCGTGAACCAAGACATCGCGAGCGATCCTCGTCTGTGCCTGCCACGCGGCGACATCGACTGCAACTGGACCACCGTGGACACGCCGTTCACGACCAGTCCGGTGAAGGTGTCGTGGATCTTGACCATCAGCGACTGCGTCTACTCGATCGTGTTTCTCTTCTTCTTTCTCATCTACCGGTTTCGTGCCAAAAGTGCGATCGAGGAGCACATGAACGAGAACCTTACGCCGGCCAAGTACGCCGTGTACGTGCGCGGGCTGCCAGCGGATGCCACGGAGGTGGAGATCCTTCACCACTTCAACACGCGATACGATCTCACCAAGGAGGAGGAGTACTACCCGCTGTGGTTTGGGATCTGCTGGGGAAAGCGCCGCAAGGTCAAGCACACGTTGTCGCGGAACGCGATCAACCGAAGTACGGTGAAGAACCTCGACCACTTGGCGGGGACAACCAGCATCAATAAGGAACTGTACCTCAACACGTGGATCGCAGAAGTGAGCGTCGGGCACCCCACGGGGGGGTTGCTGCGCAAGTTCCTATCGATGGAGGCGCTAACCCAAAGCATCGCAGAGACGGCGGAACTGATCAAGAACCTGGAGCAAGAGAAGATCTCATCGCTGTCAACGTTCAAGAAGAGTGACGAGAAACTCATCCACTCGTCCAAGAAGCGGCTCGGGAAGCTCCTGGACCAACTGGAGAAGCAGCGAAGCCAGATCAAGAGCATCAAGCAGGCCAACAATGCGATCAAGAAGGCCGAGAAAGCTGAGAAGAAGCGCCTCGCTGCGGAGGCAGACCTGAAGAAAAGCAAAAAAAAGAAAGCCCAGGCTAAAGTGGCTGCGGCGGCCAAGGCGGCGAGGACTGCGGCTATGGCAACCGACGTGGCGTTCAACTGGGACGCCTGTGAATGCGCGTTTGTCGTGTTTAACAACTTGGAGTCGCGTCGTCGTTGTTTGCGGGACTATCGATTCTCAACGCATTGGCTCCCCCACAAGTTCCAGCCGACGGGTTTACGCTTCCGCAACGGCCAGCATCGCCTCATGGTCACGCCTGCCCCGGAGCCGTCGAACATTTTGTGGGAGAACCTCGAAGTCACGGAGCGCGGTCGATTCTATCGGCGCTCACTGACCAACTTTGTCACGTTCTTGCTGCTGCTGGCGTCCGCGGCTATCATCTCTGGTGCGCAGTCCGCTCAGTCGCAGTTCAAGTCCAAAATGCCCCCAGCCGGGCTGTGTGATCGCTCACTGCCTCAAGTATTCTACGGCGCTAGCATATCCTCGGCACCGAACATCCACTGGAACTTGAGATGGTATCCAGACCAGAGCTGCAGCGATGGGTCCGACCACAAAAAGCGGTACTATATAGCGTATGATAACGGTATTATCAACCCCTTCAACTTTTCGAATCCAGCGCCAGTCCAAGATCCAAGCAACCCTCCGGTGCGGTGTACCGATCCGTGCATCTCCGAAGGCATGGAGGTTACGTGCAACACCTTACCGTGCTTTGATCAGGACGCGCTGGGCTCCGGCGCGAGTTGCGAGAAGTACCAAGCGAGTCACACACTCTATTGCTTCTGCACGAGTGCACTGACGGAGTACATTGATCAGTATGGTCTCGTCGACGGCGCCAAACAACTTTGGAATTCTGTGACACCTTGTCGTGGCTTCATCAAGGACTACCTACGCAAGAACGGGCTCATCATCGCGGCAGCCGCTGTGGTTGTCATCGTGAACATGATCCTGAACGTCATCCTGCGTTGCTTCGCGGACTTTGAGCGTCACTCGAGCGAGTCCGCCAAAGCCACTGCAATAGCGCTCAAGATGTTTCTGTCGCAATTCCTGAACACGGCGATTATCGTGCTCGTGGTGAACGCGTCGCTCGGTCTCAAAAGCGTCCCGGTGATCAAGGAGCTACTCAAGGGCAAGTACCGCGACTTTGAGCGCGATTGGTACCCGACGGTAGGCATGGGCATCACCACGACCATGCTGATCAACGCCTTCACGCCGCAGATCCTGCTGTCGCTGCAAATGTTTGTAATCGCGCCGATCTCGCGCTGGTGGTCGCGGCGGTCCATTCGCACACAAAAGCAGATGGACAAGCTGTATGCTGGCCCGCAGTTTGATATTTCACTGCGGTACCCGATGGTGCTCAACTCACTGTTCGTGACCATGGTGTTTAGCGGCGGCTCGCCGATCTTGCTGTTCATTGCGGCGTTCACGGCGTTTGGCACGTTCTGGTTTGACAAGCTCTCGATTATTCACCTCTACAGCGTCAACACTGCGTACGACGAGGAGTTGGGCGAGCTCGCGATCTTGCTGCTGCCGTGGACGCTTGTCGCGCACCTGGCGTTCTCGACCTGGATGTACGGGAACAAAGACCTCATGAAGTCCACAACCATTGACCTTCCGTGGCTGCTCAAGCGGATCGGCCTCAAGTCGCTCGTCGATCAGTACGGAAACGAGAACTCGGACGCGCTGTACAACGCATTTCTTGAGAAGGCATCCCAGGTCGACTTGCTGGGCAAGTACGGCTTCCTCGCCAAGGTCGTGCGGTCTAACGTGATGCTGGTGTTTTTGTTCTTTGTTGGCTCGGTGCTGTGCGTGCTGCTTTCGCTGGTCTGGGTGCAGTTTGTGTGGCCGCTGCTGACCAAGATATGGAACTTGATTGTCAACACGTGCTGCGCGTCGCGGCGCAAGCCACTGCCACCGTCGGCGGACGCACCCTCGACCACTACACCTCGCCCTCCGTCCGGCCGCGGGGCGCCGCCGCCTCCTGTGATCTTGCCCGAGTTCACCGACTTCTTTCGCAAGTCTGTCAAGCCCTCTTTCCGCCCGGACGAGCTTCTGGGCTTCCAGCGCAATGCCGAGGGCGAGTTGGTACGCATGTGGATGGAGCCACACGTGTTCCACGGAATCAAGCGCATGCAAGGCGAGCAGATGCGCACGTGGGAGGCCATGCATGCGCCAGTAAAGAGCTACGCGATCGAGATGAACGACAAGTACCGCCTCGCGGTCGCTGAGATCGTCGCCGCGGCGCGGCTGCTGCGCGAGGCATCGGAGAAGTCACGCAGGATGATCCCGATCCCAGTGGACGAGGACGAGGAAGAGGCCATCGAGGCCGGCATCACGGCCACTGAGCCTGTCAGTGTCAGTTCGATAAAGCCCAGCGCAAACAAGAACCAGGTACGCGCGAACCAGGTGAAGGCGAAGAACCACAGCAACAGAAGCAACAGAAGCAACAGAAGCAGCAGCAGCAGCAGCAGCAGTAGCGAGGCGAGCGCGGTGAAGAAGTAAAGGAAAGCACTCGAAGCACCAGGATGCATATGCGAATATAATTCCAGGCTGTAGGATATAAACGCACAGCGAGGCAGGGAGTCCGTGTACCGTAAGCACATGAAGCAACGCTCACGCTCCTCCTCAGCGCCAGTGAGGAGACGGCCGCTCCCCATACTCGTCCTGATCCGGGTCCATTATGGATGGTTTTTCCGTAATAATGCATTCATAAAAGTGGAAAAAAGGTGAATGTAGAGAGTATATCAAACTTAGGTGGTCTATAACTGTAATACTTGGCTCACACGTCACAGAAAATCAGGCTCACGTGGAACCCAAAAGGGAGAGAGTTCAGGTTGTTCGGGAGAGTACTGAGCGGCGGACATGCGTCGCGACACCATTCCTCGATTTGAAGCCACTTGACAACGCCATGCTCCCCGACCGTCCGACCGCGTGCGCGCCGTCTCCGTTCGCCGGCGGCGCGGATCTTGAAGCGGGCCTCGCCGCGAGGCCGTCGCGGTCGTCGCCCGCGGCGCTCACCATGGTGTCGCCTACGCCAATCGTCCCCGAGGTGACGCAAGCGCACACCAAGAAAGAGGCGCACTCGACACCCACCACAAGAACTGTCAGAAAGATCCTCTTCCTCGACGGACTGCGCGGACTCGCCGCCATGCTCGTGGTCGTGCAGCACGTCGGGTACATGGGGTTGCCCGTGGGCCAGCCGGCCGTCGACATGTTCTTCGTGCTCTCGGCGTTCCTGCTGACCATGATCTTCGAGAAGAAGGCGCGCACGCTGCTCCAGCAGAAGGCCAACTGGCGCCGCTGGGCGTGGGCGCTGCTGGACTACTTTGCGCGCCGCTTTCTACGCGTGTACCCGCTGTTCGCGGTCGTCGCGATC